>NW_004624861.1:2165563-2186238 GCF_000247695.1 Heterocephalus glaber | reverse complement strand
AGAGAGAGAGAGAGAGAGAGAGAGAGAGAGAGAGAGAGAGAGAGAGACAGACAGACAGACAGAGACAGAGAGACAGAGAGAGAAGGAGACAGAGAGAGGGGGAGACAGAGAGAGAGAGGGAGAGAGACAGAGAGAGACAGGGAGAGGGAGAGAGAGAGAGAGAGGGAGGGAGGGATACCTCCCAGAACATCTGGCCCGAAGCTGGGGAGCCACAAGCGCCGCCACAGGGAGGAAGCTCCAGGACAGGCTGCCTGTGGGACGCTGCTCTTGAGCTCCTCCGAGATCTGGCAAGCGCAGGAGTCTTACCAGGGCAGCTCCACCTTCCCTGCACACGGGGCAGCCTTGTGCCCTCCGCTCTGCAGAGCTGCTGACTCCTGGCCTCTGCCTCCCTCCTCGCCCTTGGACTTGGCTGAATGTGCCCTCGGGGAGGGGTCCTTTCAGCCCTGGCTTGTATGGCCAGCAGCTTTGTATTCGTTGTTCACTGTTGAAGAAGTAAACATTAAGGGTAGGGTTAATCCAGTCGTTCCCTGCCCACCTGCCGTGGAGGATGGGTGGTGGTGGTGAGGAAGCTCACCTTGGCCCACAGGGCTGTGCCTTGGGCACAGATATCCCCAGGGAGGGAGGAGAGCTCAGCTGCGCTGTCATATGGTGTTTTTTCCTCTTGAAAGAAATCTATTCTTATTGCAGAGAATAATGACAACAGTAACAAAAAAATAAAAGCTATAGTAATACCGTGTTAGCTTCCTCTCACTGGCATAAAAAACCTAACACCAGCAACTGACAGGAGGAGGGCTTTATTTTGGCTGCCGATTTCCAAGGGTTCAGTCCATGGCCAGCTGGCTCCAAGCCAGAAATGGCATGGCAGAAGGGCCTGGGAGGGGGAGCAGAGAAGAGCCAGGAGGAGGAGAATACACTCTTCCAAATCACAGTCCCAGTGACCCACATCTTCTGACACAGGCCCCCTCTGAATGGGACTTTGGGGATATCTTAGATCTAGGCCATAAAGCACACTAAACTGTAGTAGCAGACAGTTAGGATTAGGGTGATTTACAGTCAGTAAACTAAAGTGAATGGTAAGACATATCCAAAAGCACCTCAACTGCTTGTCTATGTTTTATTAGAATCAGAATTATGGTATATACCTTGGTTTTTAATCTCCTTTTTATCACACTGACTTTTATAATTTTTACATGGAAATTTGTATCTGAAAAACAATATAAAAATTTGAAATATAGTTACATTGTGTAGAAATGCTCAGCATTTACCAAACATGTCACTGTTCCCTTCAAAGCTGCCCACCTGGGCAACAGGAAAACATGGATGAATGTAGAAGGAAGGATACAGGTTTGAAATGAGAACCCCTGATAATAGATATGCTTGCTAACCTCCCATCACTCTTTCCTCATTTCTTAACAGGGAAAAATACCAATTCTCACACAGTGAGGACTGAATTATTATATATACCCACAGATTATAGGTATGATTCCTCTGGTTTTACTGTTATGTCATAATTTCTTACACAAATTGAGTGTACATACTTTGTAGCAGCAGGTAGAATATAATGTTAGATTGTTAATTTTTCTAAATTACAGATAAATAATTTGCCATGATTAGGCACAGATTGAAAGCAATCTGGTAAATCAAATTGAAGAGCTGAGTGAATATAATACATAACTTTAAGCAACCTATGCATTTTTTCAGTGAAATTTAATGTCTATAATTTCAGGACTAGAAGTGATATGCCATCACTTCTTTGAGCAGAAGGAGCTTAATCACCTGCACTTTGGGAGGCTGAGACACCATGCGCCTTCTACATCACTCATGTGGTGCTTATTATTGCTCCAAGGGGTCCGACGTCTCTGTATTTTCAAGCTGAAAATACATATCTCAGTCCCCAGCCCAGTTCTCTCTCTTGTTTGTTGGTTGGTTGATTTTTTGAGGTAGATTCTGTATATGTTGTCCAAGCTGGCCTTGATCTCCCCGTGTGTCTCAGGATGGCCTTTAGCTCAGCACCCTCCTGACTCAGCCTCACAAGTGCTGGGATTACCCAGTGTGCACCGACATGCTGGGTCAGTTCTCATTCTTGGTTTCACATCTGCAAAGTGTCTGAATAACAATGTAGAGTAACATCAAACACAGAGATATTCTGAAATGATGAAATAACTGGACCAAATCAGTTGGTTTTATCAATATAATATTAAACTATGTGTATCTCAAAAATTTCTCAAATGATTTAATATTCTTTTTTAATGTATAAAATACTAAGTATTCTGTTATTTCTATTGTATATTGAGTTAACTCTGAAACAGAAAACTAATATTAATATATGATGAATATTTATATTGAAAGCACTTATTTATTAGTAATGTTTTATAAATGTAGTTATTTTGTTACCTTACATATTTATTTGTATTTATATAAATTTCAGTGAAGTTTTTAATGACTTATTTTGTTCCTGTTGTCCTAACGATACTAAATACATACAAAAGTGATAAATATATCTGCATCGTGCAATACACACTGAAATCATTTGAATTCAATTAGTAGAGTGTGCTTAAATAAAAGATTCTGAAATCACTGTTAAACTACAATCAGATGGAGCTTTCCATGGATACTCACCCATATAATCAGAGTTGGTCATTTTGAAAATCTGAGAATTGACAGGTAGAGCTTTCAAGACTTAACTACACTAAGTATGAAAGGCATGTACAGTGCTGTGCCTTATACAGAGTCCCTGCCTGCCTTCCGGTCCCAGGCACAACTGTGGCCATCAGAACCTCCCCTCAAAGGCTGTTGGCGTTTGTGCTGTGAATAATGCACTGTCCTGAGGTGTCTCTGAGGGACCCCTGAGAACTATTCATGCATCCTCACCCCGGGTCTGCAGTGCTCAGCAGCGCCTGGAGCAAAGTGGCCCAGCGTCCCCAGGCGACTCTGTCCGGGTGAAGGTCACCCTGCCCCGGGGGCCAGTGAGGCCCAGGACACTGCTTTTGTGGCTACCAGTGCACATTGGAGGCCGGGCCTCCCTGGCCAGGGAGTGATGGGTGATTCTCGAGGTTCCTGTCAAATTTCCTGGGCATTCATTTTGTTTAGTTCATTAACTCTGATTTTATACCAGAGTATGCTTATTTTTCATTTCATTTGAATAGTAAATAAACATGTGGGTTTAATTTGAAGATACATAAAGAAAATATTTCCTCTCTGAACATTAGCTGCCATAGTGATTTATCTGTTGGAAGGATAACTATCAACAGCAGGGTCCTTGTAAAATAATCTATGTTTTTCCCTCTGGTAGAGAAACAGCCTGGGGAACCAGCTATGCTGGAAACACAGAAGCTTTGGAAAGCCAGCCAAATAGTTTTTATTTGTTGTGCAAGAAACAGTCATTAATTTTCTTTTTAGATCCTCACTAATGTAGTTGAGAGAAACACATTAGAATTTAAAATATATTTTTAGAAAATAAATTGCTATATAAATTGCAAGAGAGAATTTGATTGGAGTCCATGGAAGCAGAATAGGAGGCTGGATAATATGGGTAAAATTCAGAAAAAAAATCAAAGTGATGGGCATCCAACAACTAGCGTTTCATAAGCAGCTCAATAAGATAAGTAGTAGGCGTAGCCAGACAAAAATGTCCAACATGGTAACAATTTAGGTGTTTGGGAAACCCGGCTCACGTGGGTGGGTGGGCGTGGCCAGCTCTGTTGGAGATCTATCAACATGGAATCTGAAACAGTGCAGAGTACAGCAGTGTGATCTGGACAGCTGATTTCCACGTGAACTATCCCTTTAAAGTCCCAAATGTTGAGTTAATAAAAAGTCATCACTAAAACATCAACAGTTCTTAATTATACCCAACTCCGCCCCAACCCTCCACTGGGGATTGAACTCAGTTCTTCACATTAAGACACTTTAAAAAATGTTTATTTTAGGACAGGATCTCATTAAGTCCCTAAATTGCCCAGGCTGGGCTTGAACTTGAAATATTCCCGCTTCCGCTTCTTCCGCTTCCCAGAGTGCTGGGATTACAAGCTCCTGCCACCATTCCTGTCTTTTATGGAGCTTCTGAACATTTGTTTACTACTGAGGGATAAAAATCAACCAATGCTAGAGACTTCAAATAGCCGATAGAAACTAGGAGAGTGTAAAAACTTCTGTTGTGTATGTGGAAATGTCCCATGAGATATTCCAAGTAAAACTAATCTTGTAGGACCTATATGAAAAAATTATTACAATGGCAAAATGCTCTTATGCGAGGAGGAGTAGAGTGGGAAAGGCTCGCTCTTGCTGAGATCAAAGCTCTTGGAAATCACAAAGGGGAGAAGTATTGAAAATAGTGCTTTTCATTTCGGTGAGGAAATACTGAGTCTATCAAATGTGAAGGAAAAATGTCAGTGTTGATTTATTTCAAGCCAAAGACAGCAGGCGAGGGTGAAGCCTGCTGTTTCCCCAAACACGCATCCCAAGCGGGCCGGCCTGCCACTCGTGGGGTGAGGCTCGGGGAGTCTCGGCCAGAATGTGTCCGGGAGGTACCATTCCTGACCCTTATGCTGTGCAGCCAGAACCATATGACGCCTCTCTGAAGGTCTGAAAGGGTTGAAATTCGTCTCCAAGTTGATCCAGCTGAAACACGTCCCTAGGTCTCCAAAGAAATAAGGATCAAATATCAAGTCATGCAACAAATCGCAAGAACCATCACACTAAGAAGTGAGAGCTTATTAAGACAGCTCTGACTTTATTTATTCCAAATATAAAACAAAATTTAACTCAAAATGACCCCTTGTTGGGGTGTTTAGCGTTTCCACCACTTGGTAGCTCTTCTTATTGGAGGTGGAATGTGTCACGTGGGAGAGACTTGGAGTCTGGTTTGTAAGTGAAGGAAAATTGCTGCCAGGTGGTTTAACTGAGGCCTCATGGTTAGAACCATCTGGCTTTCTCGGTATCCCTGTGTTTGCAAATACGAACAAAGATACCTTTCTATCTCACTTTGATCATCAGTACTTTTGCATTACTAAATAAATTTCATGAAAAATATTCTTACTAAAAATAAAGGTTTTTCCCCATTCCTTAGGTTGTCTTTTCTCCCTATTATTGGTATTTGTCACTGTGCAGAAGATTTTTAATTAGATTTAATCCATCCCGTTTGTTGATTCTGGGTGTTATTTGGATCCTATTCAGAAAGTCCTGGCCTATAACTTATGTTTTCAAGAGTTTTATCTTTTTAACTTCCAGCAGATTGGGTGTTTCAGAGCTAATATCTGGGTCTTTGGCCTCTTGATTTGATTTGAGTACAGGGTGAGAGATGTGAGTCTGCATTCAGCCTTCTGCATGTGGAGAGCCTGTTTCCCATCCCCTTTTGCTAAAGGCACTTTCCTCCGGTTCGTGTTTTTTGGCCCCTTTGTCGAAGATCAGAGGGCTGAATGTGCCTGGGGTTGTTTCTGCGTCCTCATTTCTCATTTATCTGTGCATGTTTTTCGGGCGAGTATCTTGCAGTTTTTACCGCTGTAACTCTGTTATGTAACTTGAAATCGGGATTGTTAGGTCTCCTGCTTTGCATTTACTGCCCAAGGTTGCTTTGCAGTTCTGGTTCCATATAAATATCAGGATTGTTTTTTTAGTCTTGTGAAGAATGCTGCTGGTATTTTGATTGAGATTGCATTAATCTATGGCTTGTTTTAGTAATGTCGCGTTTTTGACAATACTTTGTCCGCCTGTCTATGAACAGGTGCTGTCCTTCCATTTTCTGGCGTCCTCATCAGTCTCTTGTTTTCAGAGTACCATCATTTTTTATTTTTCTAGAGGTCTTTCACTTCCTTGATTAGATTAATTTCTATGTATTTAAGTTTTTTCAAGCTACTGTGAACAGATTGTTTTCCTAATTTCTCTCCCAGTAGGTTCATTGTTGGTGTACAGGAACACTATCGACTTTTGTGTGTTGATTTTGTATCCTGCTCTGTTGCAGAACTTCTTAGTTCTAGGTGTCATCCGTTGGAGATTTGGGGTCTTCTACACAAAGGATCATGTCATCTGGCAATAAGGGTACTTTGGCGTCTTCCTTTTGTACACATTCTTTTATTTCGTTATTTCTCTTGGTTGTTCTGGCTAGGGTTTCAAGTAATAATAGCAAACAGAACTGGCGAGACCGAACACCCACGTCTTCTTGTGGATTGTAGAGAATATTCTTTTAGTTTTTCTCCATTTAGAATGTTATTGACTGTGTGTTTGTCATAAATGACCTTTGTTAGTTTCAGGTAAAGACTTCTGTGTCTGTTTTCTTCAGGGTTTTCATCATGAGCGGATGTTGGATTGGGTCAAAGGCTTTTTCTGAATCTTTGAGACGGTCATTTGGTTTTGCCCTTGCTTCTGTGTATTACATGAACCGACTGCTGTGGCATCCCTGAGGCATCCCCGGAGGAAGCCAACTTGTTCATGGTGTGTGGTCTTTTATTACAATGTTGCGCTCTGTTTGCCTGTGTCTGGTTGAGAATTTGTGCGTCTTTGTTCACCAAGGAGATTGGCCTGTAGTTTCCTCGTGAGTCCTGCTCAGTGTTGGTGCCACCAGTGAGTTTGCGGGTGTCCCCCTTCCCATTCTGTGTGAGGGTTAGAGGACCACTGGCATTAGATCTTCTCTCACTTGCCGGAAGAATGCTGTGGTGAATCCATTGGGTCTTGAGCTTTTTCCATCCTAGGATTTTTTTATTACTGCTTCTGGTTCATTGCCTGCTCTTTATCTACTCCAAGTATTTATACTTTCTTGGCTCAATTTGGGTAAATCATTTTGTGTAAGAGTCTCTCCATCTCTTTTAGATTCTCCAATTCATTGGTGTATAAGTTTTTGAAATAATTTCTTATAATCCTCTGGATTTCAGCATTATCCATTATGATTTCCCCTTTATCATTTTCATTTTATTAATCTGAGAAAGAATTAATATTTAGAATAAAGAACTAAAATTATACCCTCTCCAAATGAAAGATTCAATTAAAAATGGATAATTGAAATGAATGGACGAAGAAGTAAAAAAAGCCAATAGGCACAGGAAAAAATGTCCATCTTTGGCCCTTAGAAAAATGCTAATTAAAATAACTTTGTAATTCCGTCTTATTCAAGAAAGAATAGTTGTCTTGAAGAACACAAAAAACATCAAGTGCTGGTGGATCTGTAGGGAAAAAGAAACCCTTCTTCTACATTATTGGTGGGAATGTAAAGTAGTACAACCAGTATGGAAATCAGTAGATGCCTCAAAACACTAACACTAGAAACTGCATTTGGTCTAGCTATATCTCCTCTGGGTATCTTTCCCAAAGAGTGCATGACATCATATTACAGTGATCCATGCACCCCCATGTTTGCAGCAGCACAACTCCTAATAGCTAACTCTATGAATCTGTATATATGTCCATTAACAGATGAATGGATAAAGAAAATGTGGTGTATATAAAAAGGTGGAGTACTACTCAGCCATAGAGATGGATAAATGTGAGTCTCTTCCAGGAAAATTGATACATCTTGATATGAAACAAATAGACATAGAAGGTTAAATGTAGTATGATTTCTCTTATTTGAGGAGTGAAAAATATAAGTAGCTGAAAGAGCAAGCAGGGTAAAAGAGAAAATGGAATCTGGGAGGTAGACTTTGTGGAGATGGGAAGTGGATCGTGAGATGGAGGGAGATAGGAGAGAGGGAAGGAGAAGTTAAAAGCTTCAAGACATAATATTTATCTGTACCAGTTTCCCTAGATGAATATTTTATTATGTATCACAAATGTATACTGATAAAAAGAATAAGCACGAGAAACAATATCTGTAACAAAGCGATCATTTGGAGAAAGGAAAAATTAAAAATCCACTATTTTCAATTCTTCCTTCACTGGCCAACTCCTGTGATTTAATCTCTTTCTTGTCCCAGTATAAATTTTGTGTTTAATTCATTGCAGCATAAAAATTATACACAGAGATATGTGTAAAATATTTACTTGTATAAGTCATTCTAAAAATTTAGTTTATTCATCCATTAGTTGCAAAGTGTTGGGTACAACATTGGTCATAGCTCAGATACAAAGCTTGCTACTGGGTTTTATAAATTTCCAGTGTGTTTCCTAATTTTTGGGTTTGTTAGGTCTGTCAGTGACCAAAGGGGTAATCAACAATCTCCCACAGTTTCGGTGAATAACTTTCCTTGGCTCCATCAGTGTTACTTAGAAATTCTAAAAATTGCATTCTTTAATGTCTATTGTATTAAATATATTATTGTCATTTAAAATATTTTTTCACTTCTAAAATAATCAAACTTCTTATTAACCAAGACTTCCCTGAGCTAACACAGCAGTGAGTGGAATGTGCAGGGCCCGTGGGGAGGGACTGGGTTTCAGTGTCCACTTGCCCACTGTGTCATCAGCTGGTCTCATCTTGTTTGTTTCCTATAAAATCCCTTTATTATTAACACATAATGGAGCAATAGATTAGATGCAAAATCATATGTAAATGAGACTTGGGTTTCTAGCAAATTTTAGGTGTACAATTTTTGCATGTTTGTCAGTAGAATGATTTTTGGCGGTGTACTGTAATGATTTCTGGTTGTCCCACTAGGAAGGCCCTCTCATCTAAGACACATGGCTCTAACTCACTTCAGCACTGGGTTCGTGGCTCACACTCCTGTCGCATGGTCACTTGCTTCCTCCGCTGTGGCACCTGCTGCAGTGGCACGGTTTGTTCCTGGTGGGTCCGGGGTTGAGTTTCATCGGCATTCAGGAGACCTCTCCTTACAGAGCGGCAATGGGGAGAAGCCGCCTCCCTGCTGCCGCCTCCCTGCTGCCGCCTTCACCAGCCTCGGTGGTGAGCATCTAATGAGATGCAGTGAGAGACCTGCCTTGAAGCAGCCATTCAGAATCTGTAGGTTCATATAATTTCCACGTCTTGAAAGCAGATTCACTCGGCCTTTTACAAATGGTCGGATCTGTACCTGATCAACACCACGCATAGGTGACATCTGGCCTCAGCATTCGCTGCTGCTGCATGATCCCCAAAATGATCAATAAGGTTCTGATTAAAACAGTGCATTTATTAATACTGAGATTGGGAAATATGAAATTCATCACAATCACAGTCAAATGGCAGGAAGCCCAGCAATTCCTCTCCTTCGGAGGTGCTCCTGGCTGGCCTGGACGATGTTGCGGTGCACTCCTTCCCGGGCCTCCCTCTCACAGGACGGCTTCCGTCTGTAAGGCTCAGCCGCACAGCGTGGGTGACAGCCAGTCAGGCTGTGCCTGTCACCGCTGTCCTGGTGTCACAGCTTCTCCTGTCGCCCGACCTCAGGCACCACCTGTCCCTACCTGACAGTCACCCGACTTTCTCCTCGATGCCCCACTCTTCCATTCTCTTCTGCCCGCCCCCCACCCCTGGCCTGGCCGGCTTGTCAAATGCAATCTGTGCTCTCGCAGAACCCAGCTACGTATCTTCTTTAGCGGGCAGGTGATTTGGGATTATCTGTAAAAATATCCACAACGTTTTCGTGTAACTTAAATAGGCACCTCCAAATCTCTCATTTCTTATTATGATTCCATGTGAAAAGCAACCTTCTTAAAACCTTGCTGTGTTGAGGTAGGCCCACTTGAGTTCTACAGGATAGTACAGTAAGACCATGCAACGGTACAGGACTTCCCACCAAGACCATGAGGAGGGGGCGGTTACCTCCAGGGAACGGAGTCACTAGATGGTGCTGGTGGAAGAAAATCATGGTGGTGACGATACTCACATCGAGGTTTGAATTTACCAAATCCAAGCCCATTCAGAGACCAGTCTTAGAGAATTACTAATAGAAAATTGCCTGTTCATGGGAACTTTACTCTGTCATATGACACAGATCACAGAGCCATGGGGTTGGAGACAAACAGCTATCAGAATGGTGGGTATTTACATATCTATATCTCCATATCTATGTGCTAATGGCTATGCATTTATACCTGTATATCTCTCTCTCTCTGTTGTATCTGTGTCTATATGTCCATGTCTGTATTTATGTCTCTCTTTCTATATATGTATACATATGTATATATGTATGTGCAGCAAAATGTAAAGTACACATGTCACAAGTCTGACCATTTGTAAAACTCTGAGTATATATATGGAGATATATGTGTATTCATGGATATGTGCATTTATATGGAGATATATATTTATATGGAGAGTGAGAGAGAGCTAAGATATATAATATATAAAATTTTGTCATTTTAACCATTTTTAAATATGCAGTTCTGTGGCATCAGCTGCATTTGCACTGTTATAGATCTGACATGAGTCTCGAGTGAACGGCATGTGCGTGGACCCGCTGTGCACACATGTATAGTTTCCTGCGCTCCGCCCTCTGAGTTCCGGGTTCGAGGCCCTCAGTGCCCCAGCTACCATAACAAAGCGTCACCGATGCAGTGGCTTAGAGCGTGGATGTTTATTTCCCAGTGCTTTGGAAGCTGGAAGTTGGAAATACTGGCAGGGCTGGTTTCTTCTGAGGTTCCTCCCTGACCTGGTGGTGGTCTTGTGTCTGAGTATCCATGTGCGTTTTCCTCTGTGAGTTCAGGTCCTGACATCATCCTCTTTCATAAGGTCGCCTGGTGCATCTGGGCTCACCCTATTGACCTGACTTTAACTTAATTCCACTGCAAGGAGCCTAGGGGTGAATGGAGGCACATCCTGAGGACCTGAGCTAAGGCGTCCAGTGGATAATCCTGTCGGTCATTATCTGGCTGTTCCTGAGGGTCTCCCAGCCACCCAGACTTACCCTCCTTGGCCATCTTCATTTGTGATTGAGTTGTCATTGTTTAAAACTGACACACGGTGGTTCTTTTTCATTTTTATGTAAATTCTATAGATATTTTCTTTATAGTTGCCATGGAAATTACATGTAGCATTCTAAATTATGACATTTTTAATTAATCCTAAATTTACTCATATACACAAACTTTACTCTTTGCATATCTACCTCCCTACTTTATGGCATTGATGTTATAAATTTCATCTCTCTGCATTGTGCTTCTATTAATATAAATTTATAGTAAACTCTGTGTGTTCATCTTTTAAATATTACATTAAATAGAAAGTGGAGTCATAAATCAAAATTGTTATAACACTAGTTTTTATATTTTCCCACGTATTTACTTTTAGAGGAGATCTTTTTATTTTGATGTAGTTTCAAGTTACTGTTTGATGTTCTTTCATTTCAACTGGAAGGAGTCCTTACCAATCCTTTTGTAGGTCAGGTCTTGATAACAGACTCCTTCATCTTTTGACAGAAACTATCTTCAAGTCTCCCTCAGTTTCCAGAAAGTTTTGCTGGATATAGAATTCTCGGTTGGCTTTTCTTTCGGCATTAAATGTGTCATTCCACCACCTTCAAAGCTGCACAATTTTTGTTGAGAAATCTTCCAGTAACCTTCAGTGCTCCTAGTTTGTGATTTGTTCTTCTCCATCTGCTTCAAAATTCTTTTTCTTTGTCTTTCAGCAGCTTGGTTAGAATGTGTCTGATTGTAGATCTCTTTGCCTTCATCCTTCTTGCCAGGGCTTTGTTGAGTGCCTTGGATCTGTACACCCTTTTTACTCACCAGGAATAGAATTGCCTGTTTGAATGGCATAAACTCCTGTAATTATGTGAATCGTCCAACTGCATGTTCAGAGCCAGAGTAGCTACTTCTTTGGTTGCTTTTCCACCTCAGTGGCAGTGCAGAGAACCCAGACCCTCACATGTCTCTCCCTGTCCACCGTGCCCTGTTTCTGCCCTTGGACTCCTGCAGTGGCACCAGAATCCCACTTTCATGGTCAGCACGGGCCAGTCCAGGGTGCAGGAGAGCTGTCCCTGCCAGCACAGAGGAAGGGCTCCCAGAGCACCGTGGATGACCCCATGTGGCTGAACCGAGTCGTGAAGCCTTGTCAAGCACATTTCTGGAAACCAAGAGGAAATTGCCCAGATTGAAGGATACAAACGATGCGTTGTGGCTTAGAGGTAGGAGCGGCAGTGCCTCTATCCAGTCAGCAAATAGGTCCCTCAGAAAACTTCGGAAATGGCGCAAGTTCCAACCAGAGGACAGCGCTTGGGAAGAGACCACAGTCAGCTCTTGGCTCGATGAGAGGCACGCTCCACCCGGTGTAGAGTGCAACCAGTGGTGTTGCTTGGAAACTGTGTTGCAAAGATGTGAGGGCCCTTGGCCTCTGCATTGCTGTCCGTGGGGATGAATGGAGGCCCTTTCTCCTCTGACCGTGGGCTGCTTTTCCGTCAGATCAATGCCATGTCTTCGTCCTTGGAGAGAGCGCATGTTCCCTCAGGATGAGTGATGAACTGACCGTGCTGAGCATGGACTTACTCTGCACATTTCCCAGTTGCACGATGGATGCTCTAACCCTGTATCTCTCCATTACAGTGAGTCAAGGAGGTGCCTCCCCGGCCTCTGACATGTGTCCAGACCCCGGGATCCCAGAGAACGGGAGAAGAGCGGGCACCGATTTCAGGTAGGAGGCAAAGTCAAGTCGTCCTTGGGAAGGCACGGCCTTGGCTGTCATACACTGTCTATAATCCCACCTGCCGCGATTGTTAGCCTTTGTCCTCTCGATTTAAAGATGTGACTGTCAATTATGATGCAGCCGTAGTGTTTGTAGAACCCTAAAGCACATGGTACAAAAAAATTCCAGATGCTCTAGAGCTGATGCCTTTCAGTATAGCAGCTAATATTAAAACTTTAAATGTATGGGACAAAATTTGTCTTTAGAGCTGTTTTTCCTATTTTTAATACTGTCATGGTATTTTAATGTTTTTAATATTTAAAAAATAAAGGCGGCAAAATGTAATTACAGCCTCCTAATTGTTCCATTCAATACCCCTGTAAAATGATGAATGGTGCTTGCAGTCCGTTGCAGTTTATTCAGAGAATGCCGTGAATCTTTTTAGTAAGATTGGGAAGCACCATCGTGTGCAGTCCAGCTTCCCCAGCACAGATTAGTGCCATGGGGCTTTGCATGTCTCACGATCAGTTCAAGAAGCTTCATATTTGCTGCTTTACAAAACGGACCAGTGACAGGTAGGAGCTGAAAGACCAGGAGTAAAAGAGCAAAGGGTCAGTTTTTCCTGGGGACAATTTCAGCATTTTAAAGAGCAATGGAAGGTGTGCGTGCAGAGGATTCAGCCCACTGCAGGAAGGTGAGCACAGAAGGAAAGCAAAGCCACGACTGATGGAGACAAAGGGGAAGAGGGATGCTATTTAGTGAGAGGAGTATTTGCAAATGGAACAGTGGAGAAATACAGTGGGTTGCAGCGTGGCTAGCATGAAGTTGGTCTTAGGATTCAAGATTCTGTCGCCAATAACACAGTACTAGAGATGGGGCGCATTATGAAGAAAGCAACGTCCTTTGAGCTCACTGTTCTGAAGGTGCAGCCTTGCTTCTGTGACGGCTCCTTGACCGCTGAGCCCAAAGTGCTGCAGGCATCACAGGGCCAGAGGTGGGAGGGAGCCCGCCCATGTGTCTTTGACCTCTCTTCCTTTTCTCCAGCTACAGTAGGGGTTTAATCATGGGCTTCCGGTCTAATCAGCTTTCCAAAACCATCCTTTCCCAAAGGCTGCGGCTCTAACTCAGAGTTAGGCTCAGAGTTGGGTTAAGTTTCTGCCCTCTTAATCCCGCCCCCGGGGATTGGGTGTCGCTGGAGGGAACATGCCAGCTGCGTCCAGCCCATGGCGTTGCTCAGTGGCCCTACGCAGAGGCCCTGTGAGGATCGCAGCCACCAGCTGGCGAACGCATTGAGCAGCCAGCCCCTTGCGGTGCAGACAGCCTGCGTGCGGACGCTCGTGCAAGTGACGTTTTTCTTGGTGTTCTCTGGAGGGGAGTCGGGAAGTAGCGAGAACTGGAGCCGACCGCCAGGGGGAGCCCGGGTTTCACCGGGGCTAGCTTGAGCCTCCGAAGCTCCGGATCAGGAGGGCATCTGCTTTCCCCTTCACTTCCTGCTGCTGGTGGGCTTCTTCACTTCTTCTCTTCCTAGTTTCTCGGGGTTAAACATGAGGTCAGTGATTAAGGCCTTTCTTTTCTTAAACAGGTGTTTAGCGCTGTGAATTTCCCTCCAAGAACTGCTTTGGCGCCGTGCAAGCAGCGTGGATAGGCTGCTGGGGTTTTTGTTGCTGTCGTTGTCCTCGCTCTTTCATTTCATGCAGTTCAAACTACATGCCACGTTCACTTATCGTTCCTGTTTTGGTTCTGTGCATTATGTAAAAGGGTTCTATTTAGCTTCCAGACGTCGGAGGATTTTCTGAGGATCACTGTGGCTAGACAACATACTCGAGTCCTTTCACCTTCATTGATATTTGCTTTATGGCAGAGAATATACTGTATCTTGTTAAATATCCCATCTGACCGTGAGAAGAACTTATGTCACCCTGGGGGGGAAATGTTCTATAAATGTCCACTTTGATGTAGTCATTGCTCTGCTTCTCCAAGATGAGATTGTTGTCATTTTCCAGTTACTTGTCCCATCTGTTATGAGGACAGATGTACATAAGTCTTCTACTAGAATTGTGGGCTTGTCTGTTTGTCATTGTGGCTTCATCAATCTTTGCTTCATATACTTTGAAGCTCTATTAATAACTATATAAGTGTTTAAAGTTGCTATGCTTTTGTTGAATTCACAGCTTTGATGTTACAAAATGACCCCCTTTTCCCTTAGTAATATTCTTTACTCTGAAATCATACTTGATAATATTACAAATTATCTAATCAGAAAAGTCTTTGAAGTATATTGGGAAACTGTCAAACTCATGGTGGCAGATACAATTTTCAAAAATTCTAATTTTTATTACAAAAATTAATACCATTGACTACAAATTGTGCCACCTTCTTTGTAGTAAAAGATGTACTCATTCATTTTTAATATTTTATGTAAAGTGAACAAGAGGCACAGGGGGTCATAAAGGCCATTGTCCTGAGCTGCAGAAGTGTACTCATTCATTTTTAAGAAAATATCTGACAAATACTCAGATCTTAGCAGTGATAGTCATTCTTCCAAATAAAGACATATTCAGTGGGGAGAAAGCAGCTATTTTGTCTCACAAATCAGACGATTCCATGTATAGCTTCCCCAAGGACATCCCTGAGGCCTCAGTGTGCACTGGAATGGCTCTGTGCGCGCACACATCAGGGTGTATTCAAAGGAAAGCCCATTCCTGCTTCATCAAGGGTATTCACAGCCCAGCCCAGTGCTCTGCCCAGCGGGAAGCTGCTGCAGGTTGAGCACCTGTCATTCCCAGCATCACCTGTGCACACTGGTAAAAGTGATACCACAGAAGACAAGGCAGGAGACACTGGAGATCAGGCCAGGCCTGCGTCCTTACAGCCCTCCGACCATGGCCTCTCCAGGGGCCAGAGGGCCACCCCTGAGCAGAGACCCGCCGGTGCACGAGCCAACTCCAGCAGCAGAAAGACCAGCTTGCAGAGGCCCAGGAGCCTGGGGACAGGAGAGGCGCTGCTCAGACGTCTGCTGCACTGCAACTCCGGCCTGTCCCTGGGTTGTCTGGATGCGTCCCTGCGACAGTGGAGCCCAGTGAGTCCACATGGACTCAGGCTGGTGAGCGCCACAGCCCTCGGGAGGACCCACTCGGGACCTGCCCCACACTGAAGAAGGTCGCTATCAAGTTTATGTTTCTCGCTAAGGGGGAGAGCTCTTAACTGCTTGCAGTGTTTCTAAGATTGTTTTTAATGAAACCCCATTCAATTCTTTCTAAATTCTTATAACAAAAACTAGTGACTAACAGAATCCACACTAATGACCGACATGGTCAAGATGAGTGCATAGACTCATTTGCATTTAGTACTGTAATTATATGTAATTCAGGGCTATTTTCTCTGAAAAGAACTCACTTTATTAAGTTGGTAAAATATTCCTCATCCCATTTTGTTTATATTGCTATTGTTTCCCAGAAATCTTCTTTCTCCCTGGGCAATCTAAAGATTAACTGCTGCATTGTCTGTAGAGTATTCAAAGTAAATGAAGTGTCCAGCATGAAGCTTCCTTATTCAAATTCAAACCAGTTTGAGGACGGGGTTCTGACTGTACCCTGCACTGTGGAGCACTGTCTAAAAGACACAGTAGATTCGCTAGGACTGAATATTTATGAGTAAGATTGATGAGAAGTCAGACACTGGCATGTGAAGGAGGAGGGGGAGTCAGTAGATGAAGCCTGATCTCCATCCGTTTCCTGTGTAGGTGAGAAGATGCAGCGAGTCCAGGGAGACACGATTACCCTCCCTTTTACAAACAGAGCTGCTAAAATGCAGTTCTGCCCTAGGAGGCTCCGTGTCTGGGCAGGTTTAGAGCTGAGTTCAGGACCGTCTAACTCACGGGAAGCCCCGTGGACCTCCGTGCATTGCTCCAAGGACAATTGCAAGGACTCCTGTCTTCACACCACCCGCCCACGGGTGACCACTGGATGGATGGGCTGCTGGCTTGTGGATGTCACAAAGTGAGAGGCAGGAAGCACGTGAGCTCGGCCTCCAAGCCACACACCTTGGTGGAGGTGGCAGGTCTCCGCAGAGAGCCGTTTGGTTTAAATTGACCGTAAGACTGGGTGTCATGTTCTAACCAGCCGGGGTCCACACTGCTACAGGTTCTTTACATATGTCATTCCTAATCCTAAAATCTGTCTTTTACCCAGGGGTTCTGGCTCATGCCTTTAATCCTAGCACTATGGGAGGCTTCGACAGGCTTCGAGTTCAACTTGGGGAGCTTAGCAACTTAGCAAGATTCTGTCTCAAAATAATAACAATAATAATAATAATAAGGGCTGGGGAGGCAGCTCAGTGGGAAGGTCCTGAGTTCATACTAAAAAAGAAAAGAGAAAATCTATCCTTGAGAAGCACCTGCATCACCTCTAGTAGACGTGGAAGCAGGAGGAGCCCTTGCAAGTCTGAGGCCTGACTGTCCCTCTGCTCCCTGGACTTCTTCCTCTTTCTTTCTTGCCCCCCTCTCCTGAGTCTCCAGGGGACGCCCCTGAGTGTCAGCCCGCTGCTCTGGCATCTCCTTCCTCTGCCTGACCACTGCACCCTCCTGCTCCTTCTGCCCTGCGTGCTCAGGCTCAGCTTGCACAGCTGTGGGTTTTGGTCCCTGCTCAGCAGCCCCTCCCAGGCCTGTTCTCCCCAGGCTTTCACCAGGAGCACGTGGAGCCCACTCCTGCAGAAACCGATGCACCACTCAGAAGGCAAGCGAGACCCCCTCCTCCAGGTGCTTCTGGACTGTTGGCTTTTTGGAAAGCAGAACGCGTCCGGCTGCCCCAGCCCTCAGCATGCCCACGCCGTGGCTGGGCCTGCAGCGGGGAATGCCTCTTCGCCTCACTGGACCCCTCTTCCTCCTGCGCTGGCAAAGCCCAGCCTGCTGGCACCCAGTGAGGGCAGCATGGGCAGTCTATCATGTCATGAAATCATGAGGTCCTGAAGGAAGAGGGATGGGCCTTATTGATTTTATTTCTCATCACTCTGCCGGGCTCAGGGCATGCACTTTTCCTATTGAATTGGATTAAACCCAAGCTAACAACTCTGTCCCTAGGGATACAGAATCATAGCCTCATTATTACACTCCAAAGCCAATTGAGTTCACCACCGCTGGTCAGAAAGTAGGTGAACAACTGTGTGGGAGACCTGAGCTACTGCCGGGCAGGAAGAGGCGCAGTCAGGACCCAAAGTCTAAAAGTTTAAACTCTGTCCTTGGCACGTACTGGAGCCAGTCCAGCTGAGGACGCTGTTCTCCTAGATCAGCACCTCTTTCCTCTCAATGCAATTTTTATTTTGTAAATACACTTTATGGTGATGTCCAGTGAAATTATTGATCATCAAAGCAAGGACAAGCCAGGACGCATGTGGGGATTGGTATGACCCAGAGGAAGTGAAACCGTCAGTGACCCACGTCCCTGGGCAGGCACTGCTGGATTTCAGCTTCTCCACTCAATTATGTCCTTCTCGGAGCACACTGCCGATTTCGCTCATCCTTAGTTAAACATTGCTATGGTGGCTTTGTTCTTCACCGGGGCGGGGTGGTCCAATCCAGGGCAGCTGGGCTGCTGCTTCTGTTTGCATAAAGTTTGGAAGAACCATGGTGCACCACCCAGTGAATAAACCGGGAGCTCTCCTCCTTAAGCCCAAGTGCTTGCCCTCATTCCTTTGCCTGTGCCTGCTTTTTGGATGGTCCAATTGCTTTTCCTGCTTTGTGTCTTTCTAAATGTGCTATGCTGGATGATTCTATCAAAATGCTGCACAGATGCTGACACCGAGGCCCTGTGTCCCCTGCTGCGCTGCCCCTGCACTTTGCTTTATTCTCTCAGCACTGCTTGGTCCCGGGATGCGGTGACATCTTCAGTCTTGGAGAGCAGTGCTGACCGTGTCCTCCCACCATGACCCTGGGCTCCCCCTCCTACGGGTGCTGCTGAGGGTCAATCTAGGCCTCGTTACCTGACAGCAAGCCTCACTCCCCATCCTCATGGCTGCTGAGCTCTCCATGAGCTTCCTAGCAGTAGGCACCCCCAGAATGCCATGCCCTGTCCACTAATGATCTCACTGCACTTGGCACGGAACAGGTTCATTCCCAACTCTGCCTCACAGAGTGTGAGTTCCATGAGGACAGGGCTTTGTTCTGTTCGTTATCACATCTCTAATGCTGAGCACAGTGTCTCGCTCAAAGCAAGGATTTAGTAATTAATTGTCAAGTAATCTGTTTTTACTTTTCTTTAGAAAAATCATTTACATTATGTAAGGCAATGATAACTGTTGAGTAGATATGCAGAATTTGGATATATACACAAGTAAATTTTCAGAAAGACACTCAAATAAGAAGGCTACTGTCTCTTCATTCCATTCCAGTATTAGGCTCTGAGGCCCTATTATTTGCTAGATCATATATGCACATCATTGCTCATCTTAATAATAAGAAGAAAATATGTGTGCCATTATTATTTTTCTTAAGACATTATTGTCCATTGATATGGCTTGTGTTTAGATGTCCCCCAAGCCTCATGGAACTTTCTCTTTCAGAGGTAGTCGAGTCTGGAGTGTGTGATGCTGGGTTAAGGGCGTGTGGTTGCTAAACCACTACACATGAGCAATTAGTTTGGCACTGCCCTCATCCTGGTAGTCTGAATAAGATAACAGGGGCAGAAAGACGCTGTTAAACCCCTTGTTGCCTTTGTTACTTTGTGCGCCCTGTTGTTTCTGCTATGCAAAGCATGTTTGCCATCCCTGGCTTGGAGCCAGCTGACTATGGACTGAAGCCTCTAGGAACTGTAATCCAAATAAACTGTCTCCCCTTTAACTTTGGGTGTCAGGTATTTCCTCTCAGCAACAAGAGAAAAGTAACTAACACACCCATCAATTAAAAACAATCAACTCATTAGTAAAATACGTTTCTAAAGGTTAAAAGCCCATATTTGAGGTTTTAGTGATCAAAATTTGATAAATTTAATAGAAGCCACAGAAACTTTAAGAACACATGCTGGGCTTCTGGTGGAGAAGTTTCCAGCTCCTCGTCCTGTGATCCCTTCCCACTTGGGTTAAACACAAGTTGCAGAAGTGCTGGTTGGTTCTCAAAAGCCAGCCATTGCCCTTGTTCTGAAGTCAGCTCTGTGCCAGGTTCCCTCTCTCCTCTGATGCACTTGTGGAAAATCAGAGAGGTGCAAGAGGGCCCAGCAGGACCAGCACCTCTCACAGGTCTGCGGTCTAATGAGCAGGGCGTACAGGAGGAGCAGGCTGTGGACTCCCCACTCTTGAATCCGGAGCACTGGCCCGGCTGACATAAAGGAACCTGTCTTCAGAAGTGGAGGAGAAAATCGAGGCCATGACGGATTTCTACACTGTTACCTAAGGCAGGCATGGAGGTCCCCAAAGGCTCCCGCTGCTGAGGAGCTTAACTGGGCTAGGAGATGTTTGCTGGTGTGCCCTTTCAAACAGCGTCAGCAGGATCTGTAAGAATTGTTTGAAGAAACCCCTCTGCCTGTGTCTTCTCGTTCACACTATTCGAAACCATTATGTCCCTTTGCGAAGGACACACAGCCCATGATGTTTCAGATGTGATTTATCTTGCTAAAGCTGCTTCCAAGAAAGAATCCTCTGAGAAGAGGTCTTTGATTTCTTTTGTTAGGTTGGTTCCTAGGTATTTCAGTTTTTTGGGTGCTATAGTGAAAGGAATTGTTTGCCCTATGTCTCTCTCAGTGAGTCTGTTGTTCGTGTAGAGGAAAGCTATTGATTTTTGTGTGTTGACCTTGTATCCAGCTGCTCTACTGAATTTGGCTGTTAAGTCTACAAGACTTTTGGTGGAGTTCTTGGGGTCTTCTATATATAGTATGAAGTCATCTGCAAATAATGACAATTTGACTTCTTCATTTCCTAACTTTATTCCTTTTATTTCTTTCTCTTGTCTAATTGCCGTGGCTAATGTTCCCTAAACTATATTGAACAGGAGTGGTGATAGTGGACATCCTTGTCTTGTTCCTGATTTTATTGCTGTTGGTTTTTCATAGATGGCCTTTATCAGATTAAGGTAGAGACCAGACCACCTATTCCAATTTCTTGAAGGGTTTTTATCATAAATATGTGTTAGATTTTGTCAAATGCTTTTTCTGCATCTATTTAGATGATCATATGGTTTTTGTCCTTGGCTCTATTGATATAGTGTATT
>NW_004624861.1:2128220-2163749 GCF_000247695.1 Heterocephalus glaber | reverse complement strand
AATATGAGAAAATGAAAAATCAGAAACAAAGTCTCTGTAAATAGGGAGGGATGGAGGAGTTGAAGGGAGGGCAGGGGAAGGGGAAAATAAGAACCAACATACGTCATACAAAGGTACAAATTCCCAATGTTGAATAGCAGTTCTTTTCATCAAAATAAAATATCCACTTAAGTAATGTTCTGGGAAAATAGATCACTGATATTTAAGCACATATTAATTTGTCAAAATGCAAAACAGGGTTGATGAATGAATTCACTTTTTATCATAATCATCCAAAATGGTGCTTTGGAAGTGAATAGTATGATCTTAAAAATTCAACATATATGTTGATCACTCCTAATAAGATGATAATACCCTTCACAAAACAGGTTTTGTATCTATTTTTCTTGATGTATAGTTGTAGAGACAGATATAATTCACTGAAATCTAAGATGTATGAAGTTTTGTGTATTGTTCTTTTCTTTCCTTTATTCCTATATATTTTTATGTTCATTTCTTATATAGTGATATTGTATTGTTTCAAACATATCTGGACATAATTTATTCAACCATAGTCCTACTGGACATTTTTATGGCTTCCAAATTCATCACAAACAGGATTTTTCTATATCATGTTGGAGGATTGCTCTATAGTGCCAGAAATCACATTGATTAGTCACAGTGTTAATAGTATCTCCTTTTAAATTGATGAGAATTGGATATATTTATTATCTAGGCACATATCTTGAGATGTGCATACCCTGTAGAGAGGTTAAATCATATTTATCACCTTATATACGTCTTGCATGTTTAGTGCGATGAGAACATCGGAAGCCCGTGCCAGCAGTGTTCAGTAAGGAGTGTGTCGCTGCTAAGCACAGTTACTGTGCTGTGGCTGAGGTCCCCTGAGCTCACTCCTCCGAGTGGGAGTGGGACTTGGTGTCCTTGGGCGGGGGTTTTCCCAGTCCTTCTCCCCCTCCAGCCACTGCTAATCGCTGTTCTACTCTACTTCATTGAGTTCTACTTGTAGAGATATGCTGCACATGAGTGAGATCGTGTGGTATAAGTCTCCCTGTCCACTGCTTATGGTGTTTAACATAATCTACTCTGGGTTCATCCATGCTGTTGGAAACTATAGGACTTTCCTTTATTTCTTAATGCTGAATACTCTTTTATTTTATGTGCATGCTTCATTTTCCTCATCCATTTATCCCTTGGTGGACGTGTGGCTTTATTCTCTATCTTGTGTATTATTTGTGATGCTGTAAGGAACTGGGGACACAGATATCATTCTGACACGCTGCTTCCATTGCCTTTGAATATACACCCATGGTGGGGATGCTGAATCACAGGGCAGCTCTGTATTTTACTTTTTAAGCCTCCATACAGTTTTCCATAACAGCTGTACTAATTTATATTTCCACCAACAGTGCCCAAGGGTTCCCTTTTCTCCACATCTTTGCCAACCCCTTATGTTTTATTCTTTACAAAATAGCCATCCTAGGATCTGTGATGTTATCCTTTGAGGCTTTGATTTGTATTTCCCTGATGTTTAGTGGCAGTGAGGTCCTTGTTATGCACCTGTTGTCTGTTTCTATGTCTTCTTTTCAGAAATGTCTACTTAGGCCCTTTGGCCATTTTTAAAGAGGATTATTTGTGCATTTCCTTTTCAGTTAATTGGGCTTCTGCTATATTTTTGGATATTAACTTCTTATCAGATACATGGATCACAAATGCTTTCTCCCACCCTGCGGGCTTTCTCTTCACTCTGTGGACATGTCCTTTGCTTTGCCTAAGATTCGGAGTCTGATGGCGTCTCATTTGTCTGTTTTGGCTCTCCTTGCCTGAGCATTTGAAGCTTCAGGTTCATGATTGCTTTTATTGAAAATACAAATACAACTCAGAGAGAACACCCACAGGGTCACTGTGTGCGTGAAAGGCCTGGGTGAGAGAGTGGAGGTCATGTTGGAGCAGAGTGCCCCTGGAGCTAAGGAGCCACTTGAAGTTGTGGTTGAAATCCAGTGACTGCAGAGTGGGAGCAGTAGCCCTGTTCCTTTCCTTCCTGTTTGATCACCCTTGAAATAGCACGTTAGACACCAGCACCCTAGGGTCAGAGGCCCGCGCGCAGTGCTGATCTACTCAGGCCCTCTCTACCCCACTTCTTATCATATCGCTTGTTTGATTTCCTTTGCAGCATGCAAGACAATTTCATTTTCTTCATATTTACTTATTCTTTCCTTCCTTAAATATCACATTATCTCTATGAGGCTGGGCTTTGATTTTCTTATTCGTATCTGCACCATTACTGCCTAAAGCAGGGTGTGGCAGTCTAGATGTTCCATGAAAATGCCCTAAAATGATGATGAAAAATGTAGAAACTGAGGTTTAAATGAATAGAGAGATACAGAAACTGGGGCTTGAAGAAAGAACACATGGATATCAGAGTTGCTTTCAAACCCATATTCTTAATTTGCCTCATTTTTTCAGTGTGGTCCAGATGCTTAAACACAGACCAATGATCATGGATTATGTCACGCTACATCTACAAATTAAAACTGTCTTAAATAACTGCAGTGACTGATAATGCAACTGAGAATTATGCTTGTATTTTTGTGTTTGTGCTTTTTGCCTGAAGAGTGCATTTTTTTTTCTAGAAAAGTGCATAGCAGGTACCTATACTGCAGTTTTCTCAAAATTATTTTCATGTAACTCAAGTTCCTCATGGATCTTGTTGAAAAATAGGCTTCCTAGCCAGGTATATCTGGGCAATTGCTCGTGCTCTACATTCTCTTACTTAGGCAAATCAATTTTTGTGTTAAATTTTAGCTGAGGATTCCTTCAGCTAAAACTAAAAGGAATTTTAGTTTTGTTTAACCTGGAATTTCCCTAATCGATTTGACCTGAGGACTTTCACACTTCCATGAGCACCTGAGAAAGATGAGTGCCACTCCTGTGGGGCACTGCCACTGCAGTCCCTGGAAGTCTCCCCTGGCATTGCTTGGGAGGACGTTTTTCCAGTCAGCAGGATGGAGGCATCTGCTTGTCCTCCTTTGATCTTCGATCCATTGTTTGCCTAGTCCATCTGCATGGAGATCTTCACATTCTTTCGCCAGCAAGCGACTCCTCTTGCTTCCTCAGCAGCCACCCTGGGCTTTGTCAGATGGAAACACAAGCAGAATTCCTTCTAGTAAGAATGGGCTTGTCAGAGAGTGAAGCGTCCCTGCGTCCCCTCAGTGCCAGCCGTCAGGCTCTGGGGAAGCCCTGCAGTGTACGGACCTGACGACGTCTCTCGCACGGCTGCACAGGCCCGTCCCACATGCACTCTGTTGTGAATGGGTACAACCTTAAAGCTTTGTGTTTGCAGATCAGCTCTGGGGCCGGGCAGTTCTTCATCTACTTCTGGGTTGGATGGATTGCCGTTTCCTAAAACAAATGACTCTTTTCCTATTGCATGTATGTTTGAACTATGTCTCCGGCCTGCTTTTGAACTTGATAAATGTTTGTGAAGGCCTGTACATACTTACGAGGCATTTCCTTAGGCGGGACTTTTTCCATCCCTGCTTTTGAAAGATATTTATCCCAGTGGCATCATGACCAGCTTAGTTTTGTTTTCGGGGCCCAGAGTTCCTTCCTGCACATTGGCTCTTGTAAGCCGAAGTGCGCGTCAAGGCTGCCTTTGCCCTCTTGTCTTCTCTGTTTCCAAGATGCCAAGGCCAGGTTGTGTGTTCCCTCCCTTCCCAGCCTCACCCAGTCCCTCCTGACTCCCTGCAGCACCACCTGGGGCTGTCTCCCTGAGGACTCCACCGAAGCCCCTCTTCAGCTCCTTCCTAGCAGGGCTTCTGTGAGTAATTCTACCTGTCCTGTCTGCTTCTTCGATGCCTAGGGTTGGTGCGAGTGTGCAGTTCTCCTGCGAGGACAACTACGTGCTCCAGGGCTCCAAGGCCATCACGTGCCAGAGAGTGACAGAGACGCTAGCAGCGTGGAGCGACCACCGGCCCATCTGCCGTGGTAAGGCGCCTGCTCAGTGAGGCCCCGCCCTCTGGGTGGTCGTCTCTTTCTGAATATTTGGTGAGGTTTAAATGCAAAGCTCGGTCTGTAGATGGAGAAGACCACGGTGGAAAGGATGTGGTTAGAAAAGAAATATTTTCTCGAGGTGTGTGAGGAGGCAAACACCTTCCCTTCCATGGTGCTAGCGTTCTCACATTTCCGCAAAGACGCAAGCAACATACACAGCACACTCATGCAGCACTGCTCAGGGTCCCCTGGGCCCTCTGTACACAGGATGCACATGGATGCATAACCAGGTCCCCTGGGGAGTTTTATGTGCCTGCCTTCGAGTCTAAAAACTCTTCATTTGCAGTGAGGTTGAATTCTTGGGATTTCATTTTATGGGCGATAAAGGATTTTCTTAGCACGACCCTAAAGTGTCCTTTTATGGATAACTATCTTAAATAATCCATGACATCAGTGATGGAGCAAAGTCTTTGTCACCATCATCAATGTCTTCAAAGCAAACAAACAAAATTGAACTATTAATTTGTGACTTCCACACAGTATATTAATTCTACCAGAATTTTACAAATCATGCTGAAAACAGCAGACAATTGTTTTGACTGCTTCCCTGTGGGAAATATTAAGAAATTTAAGAGAACACTAGGGCTTGGTTTTTGCAGTTCATTAAAAAATTTGTGCAAACTGGTATTTTCAAGGAGAAAAAAAAGCGCTAAGGTAAAGTTTCAGAGCTGACACTATGATCCCTTCCAGTGGCTTTCTTAGAACAAATAGTTGTAAGATCTGCGGCGTAAGTTACAACCCCAGAAATGGAATGGTTTTCAGGGCTATTTCTGACTGCATCACAGTTCCTGTGCACTACAGCCCTTCCTGAGCCCCAGGGCCGGGGCAGGGGAGCTGGCACCCTAAGGCCAGGGAGGGCCCCAGAGAGCAGGCCCTGCTCTGCAGAGTCCTCAGGGCGGGGCCTCTCTGCCCTTGTCCTTAGAGGTCCTCATGCATTTTCTAACCCCAACCTGAATCATTGCACTTTCAGCTTCCCTCCAAGTCCTGGGGATCCCCCAACCTCCCCATTATAGAGCAGCACAGGTCATTGGTACTGTATCCTCTACCAAAGAACAATTCTTTATTCTTTCGTTATCTCCTATAAACTAAAAATATACTTCGTTTTTGAAAAGTCCAAATTACGCAAGTAGCAAACATGCATTTCTGCAAGTCTATTGCCCTGGGCCTGGTGACTGAGGTAAGGCAAGAAGACATTTGTGCACCTGCAACTCTCATTCTGGACCCACAGCGTTCCCTCCCTCGGCCCTGGTGGCTGAGGGCTCTCCAAGCTCAGAGCCTGAACTGGAGAGTGGGCTGAAGGGCAGAGGTTTCCCCAGACCCCACCACTTACTCTGCTAGAATTCCAACAGGAGGCTTTTTCCTTTCAGTGTCAATGTCTTGTCACATGGGTACATAATCACATAAACTCTCCATATCTGTGGAGGACAGTGTGCCACTTCAATACATGTATGCACTCTTTAAGGCTAAAATTAGATTATATGTGTCTGTGTCCTCAAACTTTTATCATTTTTTATGGTGAAAATATTCAAAACCATCCATCAACAGATGAATGGATAAAGAAAATGTGGCATAGTGGACCCTTGACTTACGAACTCAGTTCATTCCCGAGGGCTGGCTATAACAGAAGTTGGTCAGTTGCCTTCAGAGTCTCTCTCCTCTCTAATTGTAGGGCACACTTTCTTCCAGGCAGATCTCAGTGTCCTCAGAGAGACCTTGGCCGAGGATTTCTCAACGAACCCCACACAGGAAGGGGTTCCTTCCACCACGTTTTAAGGGTCAAATCTGTCTGAGACCATCTGGAAGCACAAGCGGCCAGCATTCAGGTCTTAACTCAAGACTTTGGTCATAAGTTAAAGCTAAAATTCTGGTCATAACCCAAGTTGATCGTGTCAGGGTAGTCGTAACTCGAGGGCCCATTGTGTTATATATAACAGAGCACTACTCTGCCATAAAGAAGGATAAACATCCTTCTAGTTCTTCAGTCCACAGTAAATTATCATTACCTGTGGTCATCTTTGCACAGTAGCAGAGCAGAGCGTATTTCTCCCAGTCCACTTAGGGCCTGTGGACCAACCTTCCCCACCTCTTACCACTACTTCGCCTGCTCAGGTGACAGCATTTTATTATCAACTTTTGAAAAACAAGTTTATATTCATACATACAAGTGAGGTCCTGCAGTGCTGGTCTTTCTGTGGCTGGCTGCGTCACTTAGCGTAAATATCTCCAGGCCCACCCATGCTGCTGGGAGTGACAAGGGTTTCCTTCTCCTTCACTCCTCATTGGTATTTCATTTTCCCTGTCCCTTTGCCAGGGCCTGGACCCTGTGCTTGTCTCCATTTCCTGGCTGTGGTGAGCAGCCTGGGTGTCTTGTGGCCTCTCAGACTTCACTTCCTGGGGAGCTGTGCTCAGGAGTGAGATAACTGGATGCAGTCCTGATGTGGGGCTCTGGGGAGCTCCCCGTGCTCTCTGCAGCGGCTTCCCCTTAAGCCCACAGCAGTGCCTGCACGCCCCCTTTTCTCCGCATGCACAGAGGAACCTTGGACTGGGCAGTGCACACAGCTCTGACCCGGGTAGAAGGCAGAGATGGCTCGGGCTTGGCCTTCTCCTGTGCCTCAGTGGGCGCTTCCTGCAGAGGCGCTGGGGGCCCCGGGTCACCCTCCAGCTGCTCCTCCACCTGCACAGTTGCTTATAGCTTCCTGGCACGGTGACCTTCGCTCACTGGAGATGACCCTGAGACATTTCCCAGAGGACGCCATACACCCAGGAGCTCTGGCAGGCAAGAGCCACACCCACCAGCATTTGTGAGATTATCCTTCTTTTTAAAGCCAAGCCAGGCCACGTTGTTCTCCGTCCATTCTAATGTCTGATGTTTAGCTCCATGGATGTACCACACGCAGTTCAAACCCCATGCAATACGACAACTAAGTTGAAATACAGTTATAATTTTTCGATTCAGCTGTCACGTACAGCTCCTTTTTGATCAGTTTCCGTTACCAGAATGTGACTCCTAAGGGGAGCACGATGTTGCAGCATTCGATCCCCCGGTTCTGGTTCGGGTTCGGTTGCGAGGCAGGCGGAGCGCAGCGCGCCTTGGCCTGGTAGGCGTGCAGTGTGCAGCACTCTGCCCTCCGAGGCCCATGGACGTCCTCTTCCAACGGCACGGCCCCCAGCCTGGCAGCGACGCTGGACTTGGACTGGCTGAGATGGCCTGAGTTAAATCCTCCTTTCTGGCAAAGATCCTTCGTGCGACTGAGCCTGCGACTTCACGATCCTTACGCTTTCCTGGAGAGCAGAGCGGGGTCCACGCGCCCAGCCTTCCTCAGGATGACGGCCGGCCGCACCCCAGTGTCAGTCATCTGGGCCACGGGGAGACCGGAGAATCTTCAAGATCACTTACTTCCATGGTTTATTTTTCATTGATTCCTTCCCTCGATTTCTCTCTCCTCTCCCGTCCTCTTTGTCCTAACCTCCTTCTCCTTCTCCTTTCTCTCTCTCTCTCTCTCTCTCTCTCTCTCTCTCTCTCTCTCTCTCTCTGTCTCTCAGTTGTAACTCTCCCCATGGGGCCTGGACACCTGCTCAGCTCTGTCTCACTCTTTGACCCTGCTCCCTCTGTCCCGGGTCCTGCCCAGACCTGGTCCTGAGGTCTTGGACCTGGCTGCTTCCCGCCAGGCTAAACACGGGCCTCATGCAGCTGTCAAACGCTGAACCTCAGCTTTGAAAAGCAGCAAGAGGCAAATTCAGTTTCAACAAAATTTTGTTTAAACCACATATCCAAAATATTATCATTGAAAACACACTGCCAGTGTAAGCATCCCTATGAGTGTTTCACGTTCTCTCCCTTTCCTCTTCCTCCTCCTCCTCCTTCTCCCATCATTCTGCTGCTTCTTTCTCCTCTCCCCACCCCACTGAGGATGGAGCCCAGGCTTCACCCTGACCTGAGCTCATGCTCAGCCCTTGTTCATCTCCTTACTTCTCTGGAAGACAGAGGTGAAAAGTTGCTTCTGTTGTAATCCTCCGGCCTCAGCCTCCCTGTGCACCACCCCACCTGGCTCCCCTTGGCCTTTCACAGTGTGGTCCTGGAATCCAAAGTGCACATCACACTGCGAGCGCCTCTCCTCTCTGAGCAGCCACGCCCGCCCCTTGAGCTCTGCAGCCTCTGAAGAGCCCCTGCCGCAGGCAAACTCCAGCCTGGCTTCCTCAGTGTGGAGCCCCCAGCCCCTGTGCACTGGGCAGTGAGGTCAGCAGCTCCAAGAGGGGCGCCCTGGGCCGGCGGCCACCCACAGGAGCAGGCACCCTCTCAGCGTCCAGAGCCCTTTGGGGGCAACTTGTGTGGCCCTGAGTGATGTGACCCCATCGCCACACTGGCCCAGTGTCGTCCACTAGGGAAGAGTAAAAGAGGTTTTCACCAGCAGAGCTTTTACTAGCAGCTGCTTCCAGAGCAGATCACGTTGGACGCCTACAGGGATAGGAAAATGGATACCACGGAATTTAATGTTGTAAGCACTGCTCAAAATGGACTGCAGGCTCTCGCCCGGCTCTCAGTAGGCTCCATGTAGCAAGAGCTTTTCCCACTGTGCTGTACGAATGAGTGGTGTGTAACCAGACGGCGTCAGAGCTTTGGTTCCCCGCATCACTGTTGACCATCGCATGAGCTTTACAAAGATCATTTCAGCCCGGTTTCCAGAGGCAGGGAGATGCTTGCTGCTCTTCTGAGCTCTGAGCTCACCATGACCTCCCACATCGCAGATCCACGGCTCCAGCCAGGCCTGACGCCCAAGGTTCCAGTCTAGGCAGAAGGTCTCCAAGGCCTGAGTGCCACCCAGCCTTCTCCACCCAAGGGCCAGCTCGGAGGAGGCCGACCTTCGCAGTGACTCCACAGCCTCCTGCCTGCAAGCTGTGTGGCCAGCCGGGGCTTCCATTAGCTAATGAGCTGCGCTGCCAGGACATTTACCTTTCTTCTTGTTACCACCTGAGGAATGTTGTCATAGCTCCCTAATTACACAAGTGATTTCATCAGAAATTATGCTTACTTCATTTAGGAATATGAAAACAGCTATTACGACGCTTCCCCAAGTCGAAAATTATGAGCTGTTTAAAAGTGTGTAAGTATCTTTAACCGGCAGAAGATAGTCAAAATAATCAAACAAGAAGAAACACAGAGGGTATCTTTCTGTGTCTTAGAGTGTGGAAGCTGGCATTTCATCAGTATTTAGAGGGGATTTATGTTGAGAACGCTCCTTCATGCTAATGTGCTTCCACCGGGTGTTCATACTTCCAGTTGCTCTCCGAGGGAAAAGGGCACAGGAGTGAAGTGAAGTATGGTTTGCAACTGTAACCATACTTACATAAAAGCTAATTGGAGCCTGCAAGGGTCACGGAGTGAAGTTATTATTACTTTAGAATTCTAGGTTAGCTAAGTGAAGAATTACACTGAACTTATTAACTTGTCATGTACTGAGACCCATTAAAGCCTTTAAATTTCTACTCTGGTTTTCATGCCAAAATGATCTTTAAAATAGTGAAGAAGAGATTATTTGCATCTGAAAGATGATCCATTCCCCTAGATTACCGGTCCAGTGTCAAATAATTCTTAAATTATAGCTTATAAACTGATTATTTGGCTAGGTAGCTACTATTTCAGAAGTTTAAAGAAACATACACACAAGCCAAGCATAGTAGGGGATGCCTGTAATCCCATCACTATGGTAGGCTGAGGCAGAAGGATCTCAATTCAAGACCAGCCTGGCCAACTTAGTGATTTAGCTATATTCTCTATCAAAATAAAAAGCAAAACTTGGGACTGGGGATGTAGCTCATTGAGAAAGTCCTATTCAGTTCCCAGTACTGCAAAACCCACACACATGTGCACACACACACACAATTATCAATTTTTGAATTCCAGTAACTTTGGAAAAATATTGATTATTGTTTCCAGATTCTTATGCCTTATCCCTTTTATCTTTAAGGTCACTTGGGAGCAGATATTTCCTCCATATTACTTTTTGCCATTATTGGCATTAATAATTTTCCTATAAGAAGTACACTATTTGGTACACTATTAATTTACTTGAAATAAAGCTTCACATGTCCAGATACCCTATTAATTTAAATTCGCTTGATTAAGATATTCCTGCCCTTAACTGGTCTGAATAATTGAATGGTTCCTAGAACAAAAACGATTTCCTGGAACTGAACTTGAATAAACAAATAATTTTTTCATATTAAATGAGATAAATCATGTGAAAGAAATGTATTTTGTACTTAATACATATTCATTCATTAAATGGAGAAATGGCATATGTTGGCATTGAAAACTGATTTATTATCTCCTCCCTGTCCACTTTCCCCTTTAATGTGTTATATTTTCACCTTATCACTTTGCAAGTTCTAGCTTTAGTTGAAAATGTATATCTCTAAGAGAAATTTGAGTTTACAAGCTTAGAGCTCTGTCCAAAGAGTGACATCAATTATGCATTAGGTCATGGTTCTTATCTGAGCATGTAATTGGATGCCACTCCCAATAGAGGAGTCGCCATATCTCGAGGCCAGGGCTGTGGCCCGAGTAGAGAGTGACATTCAGCTGCAGTGCAGATGTGGGCACATTTGCTCTTCAGTGATGGGTGTGTGAAGAGCTAGAGCAGAGACTTCCTTGGCTCCAGTGCCTTGCGATACTGGTATTGCTTAAAGGAATGCTTTCGGGACCCTTTGGAGACCTCTTTAGAACAGGGGCAACTGGAAAGGAAGAGTTTTCCCTCCTCCAAGGACCCCAAACAGTTGCATTCCCATGAGAGCAGGGATCTCCAGCTGTGCCCCTCCCCGAGGACCACACAGCTCCCTCCACTTGTAGACTGACACTGGCCGAGTCCGTGTGCAGGGAGAGGGGTCCTTGCGTGGCCGAGCCTGTAAGGATGGAGATGATGTAGATGGAGAAGGGCAGGACCTTAGTTGGACTGTTCAGCTGCTCCCTAAAAAGGAGAATTAGCGTGAAGTAGGAACGGGAGGATCAGGATCGTGTGACGTAGGTTGCTACCCCTACTCAAGAGGCACAGCAGGTATTTATTGAGGAAACTACTGAATGTCAGGAATTGTTCCCATTGTCAAGTGATAAAAATGAGCAAAATAGACCAAAACCTCTGCCCTGAACATGTCCACCAATTTCATTTCAGATAGTTGATACCTTGCTGAAAAACGCATGTTCAAATAGAATTATAATATTATATTATAATTATTATATTATAATTGCCAGTGCAAGGGCAACATTCTGTGGATTTAGCAGACAAGTTTTGGCCATGGGGATGGCTCAGAAGGACTGGCCGTGGCCTTGCCCCATGTGAGGCGCAGCCCTGTGTGTGCTTAGCATCCAGATGTGCTGCTTTCCTAGACGACGTAACTGAGCAGCTCACTCGCTGCAGGTTTTAATCCCTCAAGCAATGGGTAAGATACATTCCATGAAATGCCAGGGCCAATTTTAATAAGTCAGGTCAGGGTCCCAGCTTCAAAGCTGGCTGCTGGGCCGGGAGGAATGGGGTCCCGCTGTGGGGGATGCGCCTGCCGGGGACAGCTGGGGCACTGAGGGGAGCACAGGTGGTGGTGGCTCGGGCCACCTAGGGTCCCTCTGCACATTCTTCAGATGTGATTTCCCAGAGTTTGGAATATTTAGAATAGCAGTGTAGTTAAACCAGCCCTCCATTAAAGCAAGAAATAGTTCTTAAGTAACACTATATTATATTCTGAACAGCTATTGGTCAGGAAATACGAAAAGCTATTACACTGTGACAGAAAGTCATTGTAATGCAAGTTGTGTGGGTGATGTTTTAGTCTAAGATAGAGTAGACTCTTGATTTATGAACTCAATTTGTTCTCCAGGGCTGGTTGTAACTCAAGTTGGTTAATTGAAGGCTCAGGCTCCTCTACACAGCCTTCAGAGTCTCTCTCCAGTACCCAGGCAGATCTCAGTGTCCTTAGAGAGACACTGGCCCGGGGTTTCTCAGCCCCACACAGGACAGGATGTTGCTATGTTCCTTCCAGACTTTTTAAGGGTAAATCTCTATCTGAGACCATCTGCAAGCACAAGCCGCTGGCATTTGGGTTATAACTCAAGACTTTTGTCCTAAGTTAAAACAAAAATTCCGGTTGTAACCCAGGTTATTCGTTAGGCTGGTCGTAACTCGAGGGTCTACCCTATTCCAATATTGCTGACCTCCATGTGCTGCAGGCAGATTTCACGCCTGGAGCTCCTGATCCTCTCTGAGGACAATTTCCTAAGGTAGACCAGTTGGCCAGTGAAGACCTGTGTACAGGGAGCGTCCATGCCAGAATCCAGCTCTCCCAGGCAACCAGCCTTTGGACAGAAAAACAATCTTCTCTCCACCTTCAGCTAAAAGTGTGGTTCATTTGGAGTGCAAATGCCAGCATTTTAAAACATATTTATTAAGATGTAGTAGGCTAAATTTTTAGCTGCACGTTTCTCTAGTTTCTCTAGCTAAGCAACTGAGTAGTCATCCATGCCGATCGCATCTTGGTTTTATACGTCCAGGACCGTAAAGAGCATGTCTGTTGTGGAGGTTGTACAAGTGGGAGAAGGAAATGCTGAGAAGTTCAGAGCCCTATAGGAAAGATAAAACTGCGCTTAGTAATCACAATAAAGAAATATTACTAGAACTAGAATCCCTCTCTCTCTAGCTCTATCTCTTTCTATCTCAGGGACAGTGTCTGGCTAAGTCACCAAGTTGTCCAGGCTAAACTTGAAATTGTGATCCTCCTGCCTCAGCCTCCCTCAGGGCTAGGGTTACAGGTATGTGCCATGGTAGGCAGCTATGATCTCACACCAGTGCACATGGAGGAGATAAATGTATATGCCTGGAAACATTAGGAAAGGCACTATTGAGTGCTGCTCCTGATTCCCCACAGAAAGCCCATCGTTCAGGAGTCCAGGCCGGGCAGAGGGATAGCTGAGTCTCCTGGAGCAACACTGACCTGAAGCTGAGCTCAACCAGGGGCCGGGACATGGTCAGGGTCATCGTGCATCAGCCAGACTGGCTTATGTGGCAGTGGTGTCTGGAACGATGATGCATAGCTCTCCCATATTCCTTCTTGAGGAATTTCTTTTTCTTTTGTAAACCTAGTTTAAATCATTTTTATTAAGACTAGACTCCAGGCTGACATTGGATTTTCAAAGTTTCCTTCTTGATTTGAAAAAGAAAACTTTTTAGAAAAAGAGGTCAATTGAAGTATTTTTATATCCCAAGTAGAGTCATTTCTGCACTGATACCATTCTACGCTTCACTCGGTCTTTCATTTCAACTGGAAGAAGCAGAACAGAATATTCTCCTTTTGCTTTTTGAGCCACCATTTCTATCTTCTTTCTTTAAATTTCCAGCAATACTTTCGGTTTTATTTGCATGGTGCTACAAAGAAGTGGGTACCGATTTGTAGAATACAGTCTGACGTTTGCAAGAGGCTTTGGAGACCTCCCTTCCACCATGGTCTTAACACTCAAAGGGTGGCGTGTGGGATTGGGATCACTTGTTCAAGTTTATATGTGCACAGTGTGGCTGAGATAACCCCAGCCCCCAGACACCATGAAGTGCGCTGCTCCTGGTGTCTTACTGCGTCCATGTGCAACTCAAGGTACATATAGAATTCTGCACACAGATACATGTACATGAAGGGTTCATCGATTTGTGTTTATTTTTAGTTAGAACAGGATTTGAAGTGGACTGCTCTGATTCTGATGTTATCCGTGGTGCTGTCCATGAGCTCATCCTGTGAACACTAATACCTCTCCAAACATCCTCTTTAAAGCACTTCTAGTGCACACTGAGGCGACCAAGCAAGGGTCCCAAAGGCTGAGCAAAACCCCCTCCCAAGTTGAGTTCACGAGCCACTTCCATCTTGAGCATTCATAGCTAACCTGAAGTTCCTCAGACTATGATGCCTTCTCCCCCTGGTGAAGTGCTGTGAAAGTAACACTGGCTGTCTCTGCTTCCAGCGAGGACGTGTGGGTCCAATCTGCGTGGGCCCAGCGGCGTCATCACCTCCCCTAACTTCCCGGTTCAGTACGAGGACAACGCGCACTGCGTGTGGGTGATCACCACCAGCGATCCCGACAAGGTAAGGCCTGGCTCCCACCTCTGCGTGCTGCCTCCCTGCTGCAACACTCTGAGTCAACTCCTGAGCCACACAGCCTAGCAGATGGTTGTTTGTTCCGCTTGGATTCGGAGGGCCCAGCTGCCTTGCCTTTCCGCCCACATGCCCACACCCCTTGGAAAGCAGTTCAGTGTGTAGACATGGTGGCTATCCTCACTGTAGGATATCTTCCCGGGTCTGGAGAGGAAGTGCATGGCTGGCCTTCCTTCTGGTCTTGGACGCTTCTTCCTCCTGACCTCTTTGGCCCTCAGGCGCGTCCTCTCCATCAGCCCTAAGCCCCGCCTCTTCCGGCCTCCCTGCAAATGCGCTCCTTCAGCGCTGTCAGGAGCACCCGGTGTTTCTGCCTAAGTCACCTGCTTGTGTTTTCTGTCATGATCTATGTGCTTTCCTACAAGTAAACGACTCTCCGCCCCTTTCCAAACCCCTCATTTTAAACGCATTAAGTTGATTATATGTTCCCCTCTTGGTGAGAGACAGGGAAACCATGTTATTTCTCCATAAGTTTTGCACACATACTTTGTAATTATGTTATTGTATCTTAAATCACGGGCCAGAAAAACATAATCATAATTGTGTTTCTTGTGCTATAAAATGAATTGCCTTTAGTTCACTTGAAATCCAATATACATAGATGCCTACCACTGGAACAAGGGAAGTAGTAAGCAAAGGTGGAACACCTTTATATTGATTTTATTTTTTAAAAATTGGACAGGAAGTCATTCTTAGTATGAATTTCAAATGAGCTAAGGAAACTAAAGTGAGCAATATTGAAGGACATGTTTATAATAGTGTTAAATTTACCAGGCCCACACCCCTCACTGGGTTTTGAGATGTCGTGGTCGGACAGAACTGTGTCAGAAGTGCTTGCCTCTCCATTTCTGGGTTCTACTGAACATCTGCCACAGCTATGCAGATTTCTCCTGAACCTGCCAAGTGCCAGCCTCAAAGAAAAGTTCTGATTTCTGTCCAGTGAAGTTTTCACCAGATGCCTTTGGGTTTTGCTTACTCTCATGAATTCTAAAGTCTGAGCTGTTATTTATGTGAAAACGCCACCTTTAATAAACAGAAAGGGGCAAAAACCCAGGGAGCTGTGGGCTTTCCTCAGGAACGCGGAGGAACCCTAGGCTAGCATCTCCCTAATGAAGGCCTCAGGGTTCCTTACAGTCCTCTCGGCACCCTAGGTCTCCATATCCCACGTCACACTCCAGTTCTCAGTATCCCAGTCTCAGTATCCCAGGTCCTTCTAGTACCCCAGGGCCGGCTTTTCCTGGGGTACCAGCTCTCCTACTGCAAACTGCAGACTCTCCTGCTCCACTCAATCCCTTATTCACGTTTCACTCGGGGCCTCCTGGTTTCAGGGCCCTCTTCCCATCTCTTTGTACCCCAGCTTTCCTGTTCTGCAGCCCTGTGAATCTAAGCAAGTTAGCAAAGTTCCTGAGCCTCAGACTCCTCATGTGTTGTAGAGATAGTCAGAACATTTTCCTTTGAGGGTAGCTGGGAAAAACTAATCAGTATGTGTGCCTAGGTGAGGGCAATAGCATCATCTGACTTCAGAACTGAGAGTATTAACATGAATAGGCATAACATAAAAAATTGACAATTTGGTAACAATTTACCAACCATTGCATTTATTTGTCTACCAAAAAGAAGAGGATTGGAGAATGCAGCATTGTCCTGGAGGTTAGGTAGAGAAAGCTTTGAGAAGAAACACTGAAGCAGTTGGGCTCTTTGGGCGGGGGTAGTAGATGTTGAATTGAATTCACAGCAAATACGGTATATCCACTTCCACAGACGTCCAAATAAACAACAAGTGTTTATGCCGTGGGGTCAGAGATGTTGCGGAGCTCAGGGTGTCTCACTGGTGTCTGTAAGGTGCAGAATACGTTACTTTTGCAGTTAGAATAGATGAGGAGAATAAGTGAATGTCTATCCCAGGCATTTCTTACTCACAGCCTGTGAACCACATGCGGCCCTGGACAGCCAGTATCGTGCCCCCAAGGATGGTAACCTTCTAGCCCGTCTTGTGGCCTTTAGTACGTACAGTGTAGGGGACAAAGGAACACTGGGGGTGTAAGTGTGGTGCCAGCCCCGACCCCCCACATGGTCAAGTAAAAACCCATGTGTACCAGAGGCTGCATGTGTGTACAATTGGTGGCAGTGCACAGAATACTTCAGGCTCCCTGCCAGGGGTGTGCCTGGAAGATGAGTGTTCACTGCTATGAAGCAGGATGGGGGTTTTCTAATTTAATTATTAAACTTGGCTTGCTGTGATTTTCATGAAGTAATTTAATAATTCAGGTAGTTTTGTTACTTTTATACATGACTTATATTAAACATTTTATAAAGACCAAAGATTATTCCTCTTCATTCAGTGTGACCCAGACTAGCCAAAAGGTTGGACCTCGAGGCTAGATGTTCCATGAAAGTCCCATGTGTATGTTGCAAAGAAAGGAAGTGCAAGTGGAGATCCTAGGAAATGGGAAAGAGACCCAGGGGAGGCACAGTAGAGACCAGGCCCGTCTCTGGGGGCAGGGGAGAAGAGCCTGCATGATTCTTCACAGCTCTGGGGACCACCAGCTGCCCACAGGGAGCAGCTGCTCAGGGTAGGATTTCCCTCTGCCCCTCTCTCTCCCAACCCTGGACCCTGGGGTCATGACCCTGTGAGGGAGACTCCGATTTGGGGACCTGGGAAAGGGTGAGCAGGAACACTGGCGGGGAGGCCACTTCCCCCTGCCCTGCCGACCCTTCCAGTGGAGAAGAAGGGCGTGGCCATGGGTGCTGGGGAGGTGGAAGCCAGGTCTGGAATCTGACTCACTGGTGCGGGGCGGTGTCTGGTACGGAGTGAGCACACACGAGGATGTGGGGAGAAGCCGTCCTAGAGACATCTCCGCTGCGGACTTGGGGAACCAAACCAGCACCAGCTGAGGACTGGGCCTGAGGGGTGGAAGCAGGCAGGACTCTCCCCTGCCTGGTTCAGCATCATCCCCCCGGGGGCTCTGCCCTGCTGGCCTCTAGCAGCGGTGTGGGCAGCAGCAAAGACCAAAGACAGGCGAGAGTGAAGCTGACTGTGAGATTGCCCCCTCGCGCTCCTCCAGTCTCCCCAGGGGTCCTGTCGCCTTGCACTTTCACTGGCAGTTCCCCACTGGCTTCTCTAAGGGTCCCCTTGGAAGGGTGGCTGGGTGGATTACAGTATGCGCTCACTACCTTAAACCTGGGGAAGGACCTCAAGAAGCATTTTTAATGAGAAGTTATGAGTTTGGCTTTAGGTGTAATGATAGTGTACCCCGAACCATGTGTGCAAGTGGGTGTGACTCAGAAGTGAGTTGGAACCCACAAGTGTGAGGAGACGCAACTGCAGAAGTGAACTAGGAACTCACCAGTGCCTGTGGGTGTGGCTGCAGGAGTGGACTGGGAACTCAAGAGTGTTTTGTGAGCTGAGGAAGCAGGAATAAGAATGGGCCCTGCAGGGAAGCCAAGCAGAGTCAAAGCAAGCTATGCCAGTGGTATTATTTCCTTTCAAGGTCACATGGAGGTGGATGTGGCTTCAGCGCTAAGGAGAATGACCTTGCAGTAAGTGTCATTAGTTATAGAAGCTCTTGCTGTGAAGTGTAATATCCACGATGTTTCAGTGGAGAAGACAGGGCCTCCAAGTTAAATCTTCTGGAAATGTTGGCAACACCTTTCTAATACTTCCAAAATGCACTTAAATCCAGATTACATCTGCAGAAAGGCTTTCTGTAGTTCACTAAGCCATGCACGTGTATGGGGTCTTCTCCCTCTTTCCTGTATAAACCAGACTTGCTGAAAGTGCTCATCCAAAGGAAGCCTGGAGATCAGATTGTTCACCCCTCACCAGGCAGAGAGGAAACCCAGTTCCAGCAGGGGTGAACTCCAGTGTCCTCTTGCTCCTGTTGACTTTCTGGCTTCCTGTAGGAATGTTTTAGAGCCAAACACTTTGGGGGAACATTGGCCGTGTAACACAGGGCAGGGGCCGGAGGCTCCAGTTCCACTCTGCAGCTCAGCAGTGCCCTTGAAGATGTTTCTGGCGCTCATGTTCCCTCTGGCCTCGGGTCCTCTCAGGGATGGTGTCCGTCCTCATGAGGCAGGACTGCTGCACTCTGAAGGTTTTAGTTGCAGGAAAAATCAGGGTCAGTGGAGACAGGAGGCATGGTGTACCTAGACATGCAGGAGACAGGTTTCAGGATTTGCCTAGCCAACTTCTGTCAGGTCCCCTTGAGTTCAAGTCCGTGGTTCCCTCCTCAGGGTAGCTTGAAAAGAAACTCTCTGGAAGCCAGAGGGAAGGGTTTGTTGTCTGTGGGCTTCCCAATGTATCCACTCACAGACAAGCAGAATACCAGGAGAACAGCTTTCGGTGGGCACCAGATTCAGCTTCTGTTCATGCCCATTTCAGAGCCCTAGTCAGCCTCTTACCAGACCCCAGAGGCTAACAGCAGTGAATACTAAGGATTTGAGTTCTTTGGCTTCTGAAATTTTTAAACTTGTCCAAACTGTAAAATGGCAAACAAGGGACTTGGGTGGTTTGGGTTTATCTGCTTTCCCATTCTTGTTTTGGAGGATTTGCTTTTCTCTGCTGTCTTTGTGGTACTTTTACATAGAGTATGTATAAAGATGGTTGACTCTAAAACACTGCATAATTAACCATTAAATTTCAGGAATCTCTTTTTATATTGCTTCAGAAAAGTCTTTGCCCTAAATTTATTCTGTAGAAATGTTCAGAGAGGTGCAGACTATTCCAGGTTGATGCACTCACACACCAACACTCTTGGAAAACCACTTAGACACCTGAAGGCATTTCAATTAAGCAGAATTGCCATCCAAATTAAGCACCAGTCATTGCCATTAAGTATAATTAGCTTAATTTGATTCCTTGGGAGACATCCCAAATAAGCAGGTTCTGTGATGCAACATAGGGCATGGAGGTGGCTTAGGACCCTAGCGGAGAGGGAAGGAAAGGACAGAGACACACCTTTCCACACGATGACGACTCTGGTTGGAAATGTTGATGGAGAATTCTGGAAGAGAGTCTTTGTACATCTCATTGCATGTGTTTGAGCCTGTTTCCTCCCTTTACAAAAATAAGAAAAGGAAGCTGAGATAATTCCCAGTGCCAATTAGCGAGTCCTTCATACCTGCTGCTAGCTTTGAAACATTAGCCTCTGTTGCTGCACTGTCCTCTTTTCTGGGTGCAACTCTGGGTTTCCTGCTGTATAACTGGGTGTCTGGAGTCCATTTCTGCCAAGTACTTATGTAAAGTTGATCATACAAAATAATCAATGGAGGAAGTCAGAGTCTCTTTTAGGAATCTGCCTAACATACACTATTTGTAATGTCAAGTAGGAAAGAAACTAGAAATCCTTTATCTTTTTAAAAAAAAACCAAAGCCATTAGGAGAACCTACTCTGTGACATGTTCTATGCAGAAAATTATTTTTAAATAATCACTGAAGATTTTGTTCAGTAGTTGATCAAATTTACAAAATCTCAATTAGAACTGTTCCTGCCGTAGTATTATCATAGCCAACAAAATTAATACAGTGAAACGACATTTATAAACAGAGTTGATGTCAATATGGTCAGCAGCAGGCTGTTTTAGATAAAACTTTAGATATGTCCAGATCAGCTCCTTCAGAAGTTAAGGTATAATGCTGAAATATAGGTCATAAGAATTAAAAGAAAATAGACTCCAAGTTCATTCCCAGGATCTTCATCAAAAAGACAAATGTATTATGGAAGATTGGTGTTATACGGAATCCTTTTATGAATATATTGTGGTTTATATTTAAAATGCACCCCGAAGCCTCATGCACTCATAGATGGGACTTCTGAGAGGTGACTGGATCATGGTGTGTGACACTCACCAGTAGATTAGAGCCTGGTGAGAGGAAGCAGGTTGCTATGGATGTGGCTGGAAGGGTGTTTGTCTTTCCCCTCCCTTGATCCTGCCTTCTGCCTACCCTGCCATGGACTGTTTTTCCTCTGTCATGAAAACTGCCATACCACCCTAGCTTGGTGTCAGCCAACTTCAGACTGAAACTTCTACAGACTGAGCCCAGTAAACCCTTCCTCCTTCAACTTGTGGGTGTCAGGTATTTTGTGCCAGCAATGAGAAAGAGAATAAGACATTGCCCATGTGTATCTGTGTGTATGTGTGGGCACACACACATGCACATGGGTGTACATATGTATATATCTGTAGATGCGTGTAACAGCTGGAATGAGGGGTGATGGGAGTCAAGTTCAGATTACCCTGACACAGATCTCAAATGCATAGGTGCATGTGGCTGCCACACTTTTGGATTTAACCAACCACTGATAAAAAGTAACTTTTGAAAAATGCATCTGTACTGAACATGAACAGACCTTTTCCTTGTCATGATTTGTTGAACAACATAGTTCAACAATTTTCAGCATTTGTGTTGTTTTATGGTGAGGGATCTACAAATATTCCATGATTTCAGATAAGGGATATGAGCTTCTGTGGCTCTAGGGTGCTGGAATGTATCTCCTGGAGAGCTGTTTGTGTATTTAAAATATACTTTCTGGTGAAATAATCTTAGCATCCGATTTTAATGAAAATTTTGTATACAGTATTTTATTGGTACTAAACATTTACAAAACTCTTAGAAGATTTGAACAATCAAAATGTTACTATTTTTCATTTGTTTTTTCTTTATTCTTTTTTCTTCCATATTTACTGAAGTTCGATAGACAAATAAAATGCTATATTTAAAGTGTGGCCCACAATGGAATGCTATTCAGTCTTAAAAAAGGAAATTCTGATATTTGCCAACCATGTAGATGAATCTGGAGGACAGCATGAAAAATGAGATAAAAATATTTAAACTTTTGTTTACAGAAGTAATTGGCCAGGACTTCTACAAATGGTTTTGTTAGGCAACTGCATAGCAGCATTACATAACCTTCACAGTCAGGTTCACGTGAATCCCCAAGGGGCCACGTGCACTTTTACACAGTGGAAATGTAGCCAGTTTACAGCAGGGTGAGGAGACGGACTCAGAAACCCTCATCCCCAGCCCCTGCTGTCACCTGCAAGTGCCAGCTTTGCTAACACATCAGGTGAGTCCCCTCAAAACATAGATGTTCATGCCTCTGCAGGCAAATCTGAGTCCTGGGCTTCCCCTGGGGACAGAGCCCTGAGCAGCCTGTGCCCTTGGTGTGTGGTGTGGCCAGGGGAGGAGGAGATGAGGAACCTGCTCCGCAGAAGGCGGTGGCGTCTCCTCACTCGGGAGAGCAGGGCAGAGTTGTTCTTGAGATGGGCTGGCAGGGTGGTGTTTAGGGTCAGTGTTAGGGTTAGGGTTAGTGGTCATGGGGAGGATCAAAGGGAGAGGTGGGCATTGCAGTGCCAAGTGTAGGAAGGGCTTCCAGGAGCAGGGAGGGAGGGGGAATAACTAATGATCTCAAACTCTTACCAGGAAAGTGGCCTGGGAATGTTGCTGAGGAATAAAACTAGAATTTCAGTTGAGGCTGCACTGTCCTGTTAGAGCATTTTCAGTCAATTCTCAAATCCTTGTGGTGCAAGGGAGGCCAGCTGGTTGGAGACGGCCAGAAGGGGATACTCGAAGGCCACATGGGGTGCGCTCAGGTGCTGAGGCTCCACTGTATCCAGGGTCTGCAGGCTGGGCCGCAGGCTGGGGTTAGGCATTGACCTTCTTTATTCCCAGTGTCAGCTTCCTTTACTGTTGTATTAATAGAATCTGCTTTTAGGGTTCCTGTGAGGTACAAATACTCAGTCTAAAGCATCCAGAACATTGTGTGCTGCATACTAAGTATTCCTTCCTCTTTTGCTCTCCCTCCCACAATCCTCCTCTCCTCCCATAATCCTTTACTCCTCCTCACTTCCTCCCTCTCCTCCTCCTCTTCCACTCTTTGCTCTTCCTCCTCTTCTTCTTTTCCTTCTTTCTATCCTTCTCCTTATATCCTTTCTCTTCTTCCCTCCTCTTGTACTTCCTCTTCTTATCATTTTTGATTCACGAAAAGGTCAGTTGGGTGACCCTGAATGGAAATTGAAGAGTTGAGATTTTACTCAGTTATGGAGGAAATGTGTGAAAGGGTGATGTGTGTGTTAGAAAGATGCTTCTGTTACAAGGAGCAGGCAGCCCTGTATGGAGCAGGAGTGTGAACTAGAAAGGCTTTGCTGTAATCACGAAAGATGATATGAGCCTAAATCATGGCAGTAACAGATATGGAGAGAAGAAAACATATTAGGGGATTATTTCACAGTAGGTAGTTTGTCACAGCAACTTGGATATTTACACTACGTCTTTCAATAAACAACTCTTAATAACTAAAGTGAAATAGATAACAATACTTTAAATTTAATGTTTCCAAGAAAATGCAACTGTTATTAGAGTCTTGGTACTCACAGAAGAAAGGTGAACATGTTTTTGTTTGTTTCTAGATGATGATGATGATGATGTTGATGATGTGTGCGTGTGTTTCTGGTCTGGATGTGATTTATCCCCTAAGGTCTGTGAGCTGGAAGCGAGGTCCCCAGTGTGGCCGCCGTATTCAGTGCTGGGCCCTCTAGCAGGGAGCACCTGGTGGGATGGGGTCCTGATCTCTGTCCTTCATGGGGGCAATGCTAGTCCACACTCTCCTCCTGGGAGTGGCCTAGAGCAACTGAGCTCTCCCTTCCCTGGCTTCCTCTTGGCTCTTTGCTCTCTCGATGTCCCTGCCAGTTTGTTACCTGCCATGTCATGATGCAGCACAGGGTCCTGAATAGGGTGAAGCCAAAGCTGGTGCCCGAAAGCGGCTCTTTCTGCAGGGCTCCTCCCTGCCTGGGGAGCGGTCAGCTGGGGTCAGAGACTGGCCGCAGCCATGCTGCTCCTGACAGGGGAGGGAAGCACACACAGGTTTCCAGCCCTGTGAGTCTTACAGGTCTCAGAATGGTCAGCTTTACTTTGATGTTTAATATTTTATCTATTCATTGTATGCATACAAACACATCATTATCTTGCAATGATTTTCAATTTGAATGCTTTTTAAAAATATTTAAGGGTAGTAATTAAATGAGTGGAAAATGCAAACAACAAATGCACTCCACACAGTTTCAAACCATGCACTGGTTTAGATTTCAGAGCTGACATCTCTGCTTGCATGGGGTTTGCACTGTAGAAGGAAGACAGGGAGTGCAAACCAAAATCCCAGCTCAATAAAATTGTGCAAATCATGACAATCTCAGGATGACAAAGTGATCAAAGTGAATAATTTGTGATATATTTGGATATATTTATAAAATGAAGACCATGGTCCTCCACATTTCTGCCCACAGGTCATGTCTGAGCAGAGAGTGGAATCATATTCCAAGTCATCATATGAAATCTGCTCTTTTTCTTTTTACTTAATAATCTCTTTCCAACATATTTCTGTGCTAATAAAATTCATAATGCTTAAGGAAATAAGTATTTAGGGGAGTAAATCCATTGTACTTTTCAACCAGTCACTTCCAGATTGACAAATAGGTCCTTACACATTTTTTGTTATTAGTGACAATGGTATATTAACTCCCTGTGGATGAGTTTTCTTACCAAGGTAGGAGTTTTGTCCTTAAATTTTCTTGATAAGTTTCAAAATCCAATTTTACCGAGTTCAAGAATAAACATAGTAGGAGGGAGGTATCTGCAGCTAGAAAATTTTTATTTTTGTGGTTAAATGATTGCCTTTTGTATCGCTGTGGCACCCATCTGAATTCAAGCTGGACTGGGGTGTGTGTGTGGGAGTGAGCGTGAGTGTGTGTGTATGAGTGAGTGTGTGAGTGTATGAGTGTGAGTGTGTGGGTGAGCGTGCGCGAGTGTGTATGAGAGTGTGGGCGTGTGAGTGAGTGTGTGTGAGTGAGTGTGTGAGTGTGTGTGTGTGTGTGTGTGTGTGTCCTGGGTCCATCCTGCTCGGGCAGAGGTTGCAGGGGAGGAAAGGCTCCCAGTACTTAGCAGGCTGTTGCGGTCAGTCTGTATCCCTTAGAACCTTTTGACAGGCCTGATGCAAACCATAATTCTAAATAATTCTAATACCTCGAGGCTTGCACCGTTCTGAATCTGCTTTATATTCACAGAACTATTTTCTCTCCGTGGCTCAGTTTTTCTTCCCCTCATACTCCTGTCTTTCTGCCAGACTTTTATGAAATTTCACTCAGAGTTTGAACAATGCTCCATGAAGTAAGGGGAGATGACAGAAGGTGGGTAAAATTCCCTCCTTGAAGTCGGCCATGCAGTAGGGAGGCCTTGCACCTCCACAGAGGCCCCTGGGCCTTACTGGACTTTTCCAGGGAGTGACGGCCCCGGCGTTCTGGCCACTCCGTGTGGCCTTGTCTCCTTCCGAGGTGCCCACGGTGTCTGTGTTATTCAGGCACCAAGAGGTCAGTGCACTCCCAGGGCCCCGTCGTGGTCTGTGGACCCAGATTCGAAACCCAGTGCAGAACGCCTGTGATGGGGAAGCCACCACCAGCCAGGAGAAGGGGCCAGAAGTTGGCAGTGAGATCCCATGAGACTGCACATCTCAGTCTTACAGAGGAAGGAAAAGAAATGCCTTTCTCTAAGGAGACAAAGTGAGATCAGGAGACAAATGGCACAAAAGCCCTTTCCTGGATGCTGCAGATGGTTATGTTCAGCCAGGTCTCATCAAAACCACTGTCAAGGGTGTCCAGGTGGCCAGGAGTACACGAAGGGCCCTGGGAATGTGACTTGGCCGCACCCCGTGCCAGCTCCCTTCTGCCTGGCTCTCGCCCCTCCCTCCTCCTGCAGTTTGAGTCTTTCATGCAGCCCCGAGGGATGGTGCTTTCCCCACACGTGCCTCTGGGCTCTGCTGCCTTCCGAAGCTCTGCGACAAGAGCCAGGTGCCAGCCTTGTCTTTGCCTGTCTCCTAGCTGCGTGATCTCGGGAAACTCAATCTCTGGGACCCGCAGTTTCTTCATGTCCCACATGACCAGAATGGTGACGATAGGGTAATGAGGACACACAGGGACAGCCTTCCTGTTGGCTGGCTGGACAGATGCACTGGGCGGTGGTCTCCAGCCGCAGGCACTGTCACCGCCCCTGCAGCCCACAGCCCCCTTTCTTGAGACTTGAGGTCTGCCCGGGGGCTCTGCCTTAGCAGCATGCGTGCACCTGCTGCCTCCCCACACCAGGTGACCCCGGCCCCACCTCAAGGGCACAGTTCCTGAAAGTTACTACTTGCTCTCTCCTCACGCAGGCAGGGCTGCCCCACCCTGCCCGCCCTCCTCCGCCCCATGCGGGGCCACATCCCTGCCTGCTGTCCATCCAGCTTTCTCTTCACTTCCAGTGAAGTTCGCACTGATCCCTCTTCTCTGCACCTCTTCTACTGTTCTAGTTTACCTCCCACAATAATTCTGCAGTGTGCATATGTGCGCACAATAGGATCAGTGTAAGATCACTTTTAAAGCGTGACATAATGGATATGTCATGATGGATAAAGCAGAACAGGAAGATCTTGAAATGCTTTGCTTCCAAGGTAATCAGTGATTATAATCACTCATGGGGAGGGAGGGAGAGAGGACAGAGAGAGAGAGAGGGGAAGAGAGAGAGAGAGAGAGAGAGCCAAAAATATGTATATCAGGAAAAGAAAACCTTGTATAAATATTTTAATACTAAATTTATTGAGACACCATGAGATTAATGCATGTAAACTTTGGCCTCTATAATTACAAGAGGTATCGAAGTGGTCATGAGTTTCCAGACATTTATTAGTATGGTAAACTGCTTAAGTATAATACATTTTTGGAGCTCTCTCTCTCTCTCGCTCTCTCTCTAAGTGTGTTCTGGGTGTGTAGTTTTATTCAGTCCTTTCTTTATTTTTTACTTTTTTTGGTGGTACCGGGGATTGAACTTGGGTCCTTGCGCTTGTGCAGCAGGCAGCAAGACCATTGAGCTAAATCTCCAGCCCCTTATTCAGTCCTTTCTAATGGAAACACAGATAATATAAACATTGTTCTGCAATTCTGTACTTATTTTCTTACACTACTTGGAATTGAACTCAGGGCCCTTGCACTGAGCTATGAGCTACAACCCCAGACCATTCGTTAATTTCTTATTTTGATAGAGTCTCGCTAAGTCACTAAGTCCTCCAAGCTGAGTTAACACTTGCAGTCTTCCTGTCTCAGCCTCCCAGAGTGCTGGGATTGCACGTGTGTACCACCACGCAGCCGCAGTCGCCCAGGGTTCAGGGTCTGCACGCCGTGAGACCAGAGTTTCTGCAGTGGTGTCCCTCCGAGTTATCGACGCCTCTGAAGTCTTCACCGAGTGAGCGACAGACCGAGGCACTGAGCAGCTGGTCTCACGGGGCTGCCGGTGCCCCTCACATCACTGGAAGGGCTCCGGGGAGGACAGGGCTCCCAGCCTGGCCCCCGGCACGCTCACGACAGCACGTGAACTGAGCGCTCTTACCAGTGAGGGACATGGGGGACATCCACCAGACTTCTCGCTCTGAGCCCTGCTGTCGCCTCGGATTTCAGCGCTCATGAGGCTTCCCTGCCTCCTGCGCTGTCCTTCCTACTCCACTCAGAGTATTCGGGAATCCCCTTTTCAGGTGTCCTCAGCATTATCACAACTCAGGAAACCCTCATAGCTACCGAACAACCCCTCTAAAAAATACCCGTAAGTATCTTAGAACTCATATCTAATGCATCTTACTTATTTCACAATGGGATGGGAGATCTAATTTTTCTGAACTTAAAAATATGCAAAAAAGATTATAAGCTGTTTTTTATTATCAGATTTCGTAGATCAGATTTAAAAATTTGTATGTTAATGTTTCTCTATTTTTAACTGGGACATAATAATTTCACACATTTACTGGGTACACTGTGATATCTCCATATATATACATATATATATATCACATGCAATATTCTAATCAAGCTAATTAGCATATTCATTACCTCAAACATGCCACCTCTCTTTGGGGTGAAAACATTCAGACTGCAAATTTTATTTCTTAGTGAAAACTAGGCTGGGTCCTTTTTCTTGTTTTGCGGCACAAAACACTACCTTCTCGTGGTTAGACTGAGGTGAGCACACATGCATTAGATTTTCTGCCCTCTTTCTCCATGCCTTTCCCCAAGGAGAAAGCTGGCTCATCCCAGCCCTCGGGCCCTGCCCCCTGCCCCCTGCCTGGCTCTGCGCCTTCCGGACCCCCAGAGCCTGTCCTGCAGCCCTCCTGTGGTCATGGTGAGAGTCCGGGCCCGCCCCACTTCCCGCTCACCCGCGAAGCATGCAGGTCTCCTGCCCTTGGTGGGGATTGCAGAACAACTTGCGACCTTTCCCTCGGTTTCAACCCGAGCCCAGTAAAGACGTTTCAGGATGTCCTGCACTGAGGCTGAGTCCAGAAGCTCACCTTCCCTTCCTGTTCAATCATGATGTTACTTGAACTCAGACTCCGGTTTCTCACGATGGTGAATGACTCCAAAGCCTGAGCTCTGCAGCTCTTTCATCTTCAGTGAGAATTGTCCAGGTTTTCACGTAGTGTTCAAACATTACTCTGTGAATGGGTCTTCATTTCATAATGTGCATCATTTCTGTAGCGTTGTCCAATAGCTTTTGACCATAGCACCTTACTGTGATAAACGTGTGGTTATAGCAGGAGTTGTCTCTGTTCCTTTCCCGCTCTCTCTGTTCACTTAGAAGCAAAACTTCTCAGGAAGCAAAGTTGACAAGCACTATCTGTATGGATGCCAACAAGGTTTCTCTAAGGAGATTTCGTTCCCAGATATGAAACAAGCTGTCAGGTGTAACACCATCTTTGCATGCTTAAAGCATCTATGTACAGCACAGAAATTTGACTACTGCTTCTACTTGAATTTCACTACCATTTACCATTATTAGTGAGATCTCTTGACTGAACCTGGTGGAGAAGCAGTTCCTTTTGGGCCCCAGATCTCCTCAGTACCAGGTGACAGGCCACTAAGTGCGACTCACAGTGCATCAGAGGACCGAATCTTCCCCAGCACCCGGGTTGGCCTTATCCTGAGATCCTCAGTCTCTGCTCCCTCGAATTTTGTCGGCTGCATTGTTAAGTTTGCCCCTACTGTTTGACTTTGCCTTTGTGGGTCAATAGATTCCACTACCAGATAACTGGCTTCCTGAGCCTGTTCACAGAATACGATGTTCTTTCCGAGGAAGGCTGTGGTCTGTCTGGGATTCCAGTAGCACCATCACTGTCCACTGGCTGTGATTGCCCCTCACCATCTTCAGTGGTGAATGGCGATTGGATCCCCGCCCAGGGCCTCAGGAGCCACCTTCGGGCAGATGGGGCTGTTGTTCCCCGCCCAGTTTGCTGCGATGAAGTGACAGAGGATAGGATGCTGTACCTCCCCTCAGCCGGCTATCTGTGGTCCAAGCCTAAGGACTCCTCCTCTGTCTCACTTCTCACCTTCAGCAGTGGCTCCTCGGGCCCTCACACCTGGCTCCCTGTGCATGACATAAATACTAGGAACATCTGTCAGGAGCGTCAGACCGCTGGACAAGTAGGCGGTAGACACAGAGAAGCTTCACCAAACCACTCTCTGGCAGGTCTGTACTGCACACAGATTTTAACATAGACAAGATTTCCTTGTAGTCTTTTATTGCAAAGTGTGGCTTAGTTTCTTTTTTCAGCCCCAGGGACAGAGCCCAGGGTCTTGGCACTGAGCTCCATCCTGACCCTTTTTATTTTTATTTGGAGTCAGGGTCTCCTTAACTTACTCAGTTGCCCAGGCTGGGTTCCAAGCCGAGATCGCCCTGCCTCAGCCTCCCGGCATGCCAGGATTACAGGTGTGCCCCGCCCCACCCACTGAGATGTTTCCTTTTGTGAGGCATTTGGTGGCACGTTATGGGAAGGTTGCGTGTAAGCAGGACAAAAGGGAACAACAGCAGTGTGGCCCCCACACTTGGCCCAGCCCCAGCCGCACTGTGCCCTGGTGGGATGGGCATCCCCTAGCAGAAGAGCGGGGGCGGGGGGGGGTGGCTGTGAGTGTTGGCTTGGGGCAGGGGTGACCATCAGAGGGTGCCCAGCTGCCCCCGGCACCGCCTCTCCCAGGGCCGGGCCTGCCCCCGAGAGCTCCAGTTCAAGGCAGCTTAGAGCTGGTCCAGGTCACTTGCTGACACTGCCAGAGAGCCAAACGTGGACAGAAGCCCGGCAGGGCTGAAGGGGACTGGGAGGCGGTGTTAGTGGGACCCCGTGGCAGGGAATCTGGAGGGAAGGCCCCATGAGACTAGTCCGGCCCTGGACCTTCAGTGGCTTTGTGGAAAGAGAACAGGACGCGGGAAGTGTGTGTGTGCCCATGAGCACGCCGACTTCCTGTGGGCAGAGCCTGTCAGGGGCCCAGGGACCATGGATCAGAGCTCCCCCCATTCCTTGGCCTGGAAGCTGGGGGACTCTGCCCTTGAAGAGCTTGTAGTCTCCAGCTGTGGGGTGGCAGGATCCCATCCATCCTCTGTTCCACAGACCAATCCGGCCCCTCACGGAGAAAGGAGGCTCTGCTGAGAAGTGGCTAAGGGCATTAAAGAACTTTCCTGAAGATCTTGCCCTGAGTAAGCATTCTTGCAGCATTCCCAGCTAGAACTGGAGCACACATTTTCTCAAAGAAACAAGCACATGTTCTCCACAGGGCAAGGCGGGGTACACCCGTGTGGTCCTGGTATACAGCAGGGAGGTGGCTGTGGATTAAAGGCCCAGTAGGGCTGTCCCAGAAAGGGGGCCACACTGGACAGGGGTCGACAGAAAAATTAATCCCAGCTTTCTAGGGGCCGGCTTCCCTTTGCTAACTGGCTTATAAGCTCTTACGATAAAATGTCTGTAATCAGAAGAGCAGCACAAACGGAAGCCAATAGCTTCTGAAAATGGTAAATTAAGACATAAATAGGGTTTATCTTTGTCTATCATCTGCCATCTCTATAATTCTTTATTACTTTCCACTGTTGAATAAGTGAAAATATCATGAAAAATAAAGAATATAGTTTTATGGCAAATTAAGGCATAAAAACTTAAATATTATGGTGTTAAATGTAAGACTAACCCATTTTGCTAAATTTACAAATTCATGAGACTATTTTCCTCTTCATAACAATGGCTCAGAGTGAAATCTTGTATACCTTTTCTTGGTAAAAGAGTATGTTACATACTGCCAGCTTATTTAGTAGAGTGTAGCCTGCTAGGGAAAGGAGACCTTGAGAATTAGGGAGATCACCTCCCCCTTAAAACAGAAGCCGTGTGTATGAACAGATAGAGGCAGAGCCGCGCCCCTGCTAGGTACCATCCACGGGCCATTTGCTACCCTGAATTATAACCAGTGAGACAGAAAATCTGCTTTCCCTACGTTCCCGGCCTTGCCTCCTGTTAACATCATACAAAAGCCCGTTTCCACGTGGTAGTGTATTTTGAAATTAACTTTGTGATGTCCTGGTAAATTTCCCTGAGAAAGGAAAAAAGGAGGAAAGAAAAAAATGACCAAGTTGATCTATGAGAAAGGAGAGGTGGGAGAGGTGTCACACATTTTAAACGCATTCAGATTAAAAATAAATTGGTCCGTTAAGGCGCTGACTGGTCTGTGTTGGTATTTGGACTTTTCTTCTTGATTTATTCTTAGCCCAGCCCCTGTCTGGCCGTTTCCTTGCTATGTTTCTCTTCAGGAAACAGGATTCAGAGTGGGCTGAGCCGCGTGTGTGGAGGCCCGCGTTGGCCTGGCCCTGGGGCTCGGCTCCCTGAGCCCAGGTGGGTGCTCTCGGTCCTCTCTCCAGGCCCCTCGCTCGCTTGGGGCTGGGTTCCAAGCCCAGTGCACACTGAGCTTTGCCACCCTTCCCTGGTGCGCTGCACTCCCGGCGCCAGCTGCACACAGTCGCCCCTGCCCTTCCCCGGGCGCAAGCTTGGCCTGCGTCCTTGGCACGCCCTGGCGTCCATCTCCGCGCTTCTCCCGCCGCCTGCCCCGTGTGCCCTGAGCGCCTCAGTTCCTTTCCATCCTTGCAGAGGCTGAGAAGGGTAGGTTACCTCCCGCCCGTCCTCTTGGCTGCTGGACAAAGAAATCAGACGCTGCTCGGGGTCAGTCTGCGTCCACCTCGTCCCAGACCCTCCAGGGGGCTTCCTGGACAGAGCACAGGGGCTGATGCTGAGCCACCTGGATCCCCATCTGAACCCGCCCCTGTAGCCCTCCTGTTAGGAACCCTAATGCACTCCCACTGCCTGTGCAGAGGGGCCCTGAGCCCACCCAGCACGCGCAGGGCGCTCCGGTCTTGCTGGAAGACGGCTCAGTCCCAGACTAGAACCAGCCCTTCTTAGCACACGCCATCCACGCAGGACTCCGCCCTGGGCTCGAGGTAAGGAAAAGAGAAGGGTTATTAGCAGCGGGACGTGGGAGGGAGTCACCAGTCGGTAGGTGCAATGACATCCTTCGTGTGGATGAGACATCGTTAGTTGGCTGTCTTCTTTTTTCTTGGCCCACATTTCCACCTGCAATTAAGAAATTAAAACCTTTCCGAGCCTTGATACTGTGTGAGGTAAGATATAATTTGTGGAAAATAAATTATTGCCAGTCAGTCTGGAATTTGCCTGAAATAAATGATGCTTCATGAATTTCGCTAGAAAAAACGCACATTGCCTAAGGTGATCGAGCTGTCTAAAGCGGACATGGACACACTGGTGTTTTTAGATTAAAAATATAAATTAATTAGAGGTTTATGAACCAGCATGTCATACTCCTGAGCAAATTGCTGTAGTTAGCAAACACGTCGCACGCACATGGTCAGCTTCCGGAATGGAAGGGTGTGCTGTCTGTTCTTACGCGTAGTACTTCGTGATGCACAATGAAAGAGCACAATCCCCTGCAGAGGAAGGATGATAAGTCACCTAAGAAAGACCTGAACTGATTTCCACAATAAGTGCCTGCAGAAATACCGAGCACTGCTGGGTTCCATTGCATTTCTCAGCCAGGGCTTCTGATCTGGACCACAGAGCACAGGCAGTGGTCTGAATGACCCCTTCTCAGCTCTCCCTGGAATGACTCACACCTGCTACATCCACATGCGGGAAAGAAGAGACAATCCGTTACTGGATGGGGTCCGGGTGTGGGCCCCAGCCGCACAGGGCCTGCTAGAGGAGAGAAGGCTGCTTTGAGAGCAAACAGCCCTTGTCTGTCACTCTGCCTACACTCCCAACCACCGCCACTAGATGGAGGTGGAGTTCACACTGCGGAACCCCAGTCCTCAGTGGGAAGCAGGTCCTGGACGCCATGCCCTGTGGGGAGCTGGGGTAGCCTTACGTTAGACAGGAAGTCATGTCCAACGCCTCTGGGCCATAGGGCACCTGCTCCCGACTCTAAGCCCATCCTCGGTCCCCAGGTCAACATGGAGACTCCACGGGGATGGGAGTCCACTTAATGGCAGCAGGAGACCCTGCAGAAGCTACTGTTGTATATAGATGTAGAATAATAGGGCGGTTTGTACACACGAAGATGTCAGATGTGAGGCTTGGCATTGGTACTGGTGCTCCCGCTACCTGGGGGTCCAGAGCCTGGGGGTCTCTGCATGGCTCTGTGGGCCCTGTGAGTACGTGCAATGGTGACGTGGTTTCGGAATCAGCCTACGCCATGGGACAGAGTCGCTGGGCTTGTTCTTGGGTCACCTGGTGATGTGTGGCTCCCTTCAGCCCACGGGGTCCCCCGCTGCCCCGGGAGCGGGGTCACAAGGGCTGTCACAGCACACTGCCCACAACAGGACCCAACCAGGGACACAGCCCCCAGGGACCTCCCAAGGAGCGGGAGGCTTTGAGCAGCCTGATTGCACAAGGGAGGGCCATGCAAATCGAGTTTGAATTCTACGAATCTCGTTTACATTTTCCTATCATTTTGACCTCCTGACTCAGTCTTTCCCCGGTGAAGTGCATGGTACACAGAGGCCCTGAGATCATCCCACACAAGAAATCAGCATCTCGGTCTCTTTCATCACTGTCTTCTTACAGTGTCCCTGGCTGTGTTTTAATGGATTTAAGACTAAGGCATTCTAGCAGGCAGCTTGCAGATTCTCAATGTATAAATTCAGGCAACAGAAACGTGGCTGAAGGGTGACCCACATAAAACTTCCTATGAGATACTCATTGGAACAAAATAAGATAGATTTCCCTTGAAGATGCTATGAACACTCACCCCGTTTACTACAGGTGCTCAAAGTTACCCCAGTGCTGAAGGAAGCTACCTGAATAAGCCTTTCCTAAAATCACCTGGCTGTGGAAACCACAGGCTCCAGACAGATACTGACCTCTAGCAGAGCTCTCCTGCGGGAATGAGGCTTTGAATTAATCCCTGGAAATAAATGATCAGATCCTAACTTTTGAAAAGCTCTTTCTTCTAACTGGCAAAGCTGAACGTACCTGTTCATCCCTAAACATCAGAGAGGGGGTCAGGATGCTCTCCTCACAGCCTAAGAGTGTGCAGTGCTAGAGATGGAGACAGACACGCTGCACACGAAAAGCCTTCCTTTAAGGAAGGGCATGAGAGCAGTTCTCCCTGGAATTGATCATCACATTAAAGATGAAGGAAATCTGAATTGGCAAGAAAAGCTTGATGAGTGAGTGTGAGGACTGAGCACAGAACCTGTGGAGCAGGAACAGGTTTCCGCCCGGCTGGAGGGAGTGCAGATGGATGCCAGGAGGAGGTGCATGTGCCAGACCTGTCTGTCGTCCAACAGTGCATGCGAGAGGGTCTGGGGCCCTCCTCCTGTCCTAAGATAATACGTGAAACTAGGGCCTTGAACAGTGCGTGTAATCCGTCGAACACCTTTTCTATCCAGTGTGAGTTTGGCGTGTACACACGCCGAGAGCAAAGCTCATCTTCACCCTTGTCCTCACAGCTGCTCTTCTTCTGTGGGACAAAGACATGGCACGGTTGGCGCTGGGCTCAGTGGGCTCAGCTGGCCTCAGCTCTCCTGGCTGTCTCGCTACACAGGCTACCTGAGGCATTTTAACAATGTCATGGTGACAGGATTCATACGTCACATCTGATTTTCTGAACCACATTTTTCATGGTATAACAGCATTTTACTATTCTGTTTTATTTCCAGATTTCCTAATGGAAATATACCTCAAGAAATGCCTCTTGGGTGTGGCAGGGGATGACAGGGTTTTAAGTTAGAGCCCTTGAGCAGTGGTGCTACATCTCTATTACAAGGCCGATGACAGGCCACAAAGAAGCAACACACATCCCTGGGGATTGCAGGCGTAAATCTAAAGGAATTGTATGCATTTTACAGCACGTGGCCTGTAGTAGAAATGTGTGATGTTTCACTGCAGAATGAGTAATACAGGGTAATTGGCAGAAGAAGAACCAGAAAGCTCAGAAATAGGTGGAATTAAATCAGATGCTCTTCAATTTCCTCTGAATCAAAGACGAAAAGAGAAATTTAAATATATCTTAATGCAAATAAAAATCAAAACATGGCATGCCAAAATGTACAGGATGCAGTAAGAGCAATACTAAGAGGACATTTATACCCTCGAACAGTTACACTAAAAGAACTCAGACAGACACTTCATGTTATAGCTTAATGCGCTAGAAAAAAGAGGAAACTAAGTCCAAGGCTGAACAAAAGAACAATTAATAAAGATTAGAGCAGATATAAATAAAATAAAGGCAAGAAAACAATATAGAAAATGATGTAAGCAAAAATTGGATCTAAGATGTCAAAATCTTGGTGAGCCCTTAGCGAGATCGATTAGAGAGGGCTCACGCTTTAACATGAGAATGAAAAATATGACTGTGGCCCATTCATCTTATTAGCACTGATAAAATCTGAGCATCATGGGAACACAAAGACGATATGGACAGATTGTTATTCGGCATGCAGATTTATGTGCATTTACTTGCAAATGTTTCTGTGATAGGAAGGCATTGATCTGCCACAAGTACTTCCTCCCGATTTGTTCTCACTATAATTAACTTAGTGCCTGTGGAAATTGATGCTCACAGAATTTTGAGATAAGGAAAATTCAAGGAGAAGATGGCTTGGAAGAGGATTGAAAATACATGGGTGCATATTTTTAGGGTTCATTTCGGGTTTGTGTGGATAAAAAACAGGAGAAACATTTCCCAGGAACTGGTGCAAATGGGAGCGGGTTAATGAAGGCCTGGGGAGCAGGCATTTTAGCCCGAGACAAACATTGCGCTCTTGACAAATGTTGTGCCCAGATCGCGATGTCCCAAAGACCACCAGGAGACCGTTTCCGATGTAAGCACACGAGGGTCGTTTATTCAAGCTTAAGCAGGGACTCTCAATTGTCACCGACGCAGCGGATCGAGATTGAGAGCCCCGAGCCT
>NW_004624861.1:2078075-2127914 GCF_000247695.1 Heterocephalus glaber | reverse complement strand
GGTCGACTGTCATAAGCTGATGGTTAGCAGATCCACTGACTAATGGTCACATCTATCTTTTGTGGGCAGTTAGCCATTAACTGCTTACCCTATAGATAGTGTGTCCGGAGTGTCCTTTCTGAGTACACAGATGGCTGGGTAATAAACTTAGGAATTTTGAGTGGATAAGCACAAATTTGAGAGAACAAAGGAGACAGCTCCAAAATGGAGTCACTCTGGCTCCACAACAAACAGCGAGCTAGGGGTGAAGACCTGTTCTTGCCTCGGGTGTGCCGAGCCCCCTGAGGTCTCGGAATACGCAGTCAGGTATCCTGGCATTCAGAGCCCTCACCTGTCTGGTGAGGCCTGACATCACCATCACATGGCACTTGCTTCTCCCTCCCTCACACAGACTGACGATCATCCGCTTGAAGGGTTTCTGCTGGGCTCTGCGGTTACTTTCTACACCTGTCCATACAGAATAATGAACCAACTGCCTTCAGGGGGAGCTGTTCTTTCTTAAATTAATTTACAGTTGGGTGATCTTTGCAGTGTGCAGGTTATATGCACTTTTAAAACTGCTCATTTTGCATTCTTACAATTAGTGCCAAAACCACGGGAAATAATTTACACTGAAGTATGAGCTAGTATTATTTTGCATTTTTTATAGTGATGACGTCCATTTTATTCCTGTGTATAGTCTGGGCTTCTGATTCTGTTAAAACTTAAATTTACTGTGTCAAAAGGCTAGAATCCAGGTTTAATTTCCTATTTATCTCAGTATTTTAACACTTTATATGAAAGACAGCATTTGGAATCCAAAAGTAACTGTCATCTCCAGGATAGAAAACACGAGTTATTTCTGTTTCTTATACCCGTATGCACATGGCCACAGCCCACCTTCAAGTCTTGGTGTTATAGGTGGGATCTCCCTCCAGCATTAAATAATGTTAAGTATGTAAACTTCCGTTCAGCAGTAAGAGGAAGTGAACATTTTATCTTGAAGTTTTATGGTCGGCTTATTAAGTTCAATGGTGAAAGTTATCAGAAGAATATTCTCCTGAGAGTTTTTTCTTAGAAAAAAAAGGAAAATTAAAAGCCTCTCAGCACAGCCTCAGATGCTGTGGCTGTGGAGCTCTCCGGAGATGGTGCCTCGGTCCTCTGAGCCACTCCCTGGGCCAGCAGGGTTGTGGTCTGCGTCGTCCTCAACATCCTCCAGCTCCACGTCACCCAGTTCCTGGAACAAAGAATCATCTACTTCCACATTATTTCCAGCATCCTCCAAGAACTGGATAGCAGATGTGTCAAGATTATGATTTGCCACTTAATTTACTTTTTCCTGCTTGCTCTTCTTCTTTCATCCATTTCTTTTTAATTTCCAAGAGTTCTGCATCAAACTTGGCTTTCCAACATAAGAAATTCTCAATTGTAACAGGGGTGCCATGGAATAACTGCTTCTCTGCTTCTTCTGCTTCTTTTTCTTTTAGTTTCTTTTCTTCCTCTATTCTCGTTTTTATCTGATCTACTATTTCATTTAATTTTTCTTGCACTGCTGTCACTAGAGTAAAGATCATGACCACACCAAGATTTTCCTCAGCCTGTAATGCTAATAATTTTAAAATGTCTATGACATCATTATCTTCTAGGTTTTCCTGGGAAAATATTTCATAAAGAGGAGCTTCATCTGGGTGTTTTTCACTGTATGTAAACTTGAGGGTAACTGGACAGTTTCATCATTTTCTCCAGCCTCCGATGTCACAGTGACGGTGACGCTGGGTGGATTTCTGATGAGTTTCTGTGAAGCAGTCGGGGTAGATCGACTCCAGAGCCTCCCGCTGGTTTCGCTGCTCCTCGCTGTGCTCCGTCATCGCGGCCCTGGCTGCTGCCCATGGAGCACGCCGACGCTCGGGCAGCACCACAGCCGAGTCCCGAGGCCTCCGGCCAGGCCCGGCCTGCTGAGCCACAGCCCCCCCGCACTGTTCTCGCTACTTTGCATTTTAATAATATATATCTTGATTTTGCCAGTGTGACTCAGATGAGCAAAGCTGCTTCAACATCTCACAAATCATCTTACCTGTATACTTTAATATTTTAGCGAAACAATGATGTCGTGTAGTTTTCTATTGGATGATACAGGGTAGAACTTTTATTAAAATGATCCTCATCCGACAGCTCTGTCAGGAGGGATATTTTGGGTTTCTGAAGAAATGTCAGGATAAGTGGGTCTTAATTGTCATGCTTTTCTCTGACATGCAATTATCTAAGGCTTACATTATTTATCATATTTTGGTAGACAAGTGCAAATCAAATGCATATTTATAATACATACGTAATATTAAAACTTTAGTTAGCAGCTTATATTTACACAGAGAGCTATTTCTAGAAATAATTGAATCCAGGTGTTTTCTGTCCATCACCTCCCAACTTTCAGAGGAGGAAAGCATCTCAGCCATTTCACACCCTTTGTGTTTGCCTTTCATGCTTCTGCACATCCTTGTCCATTCACCTCAGGAGCAAGCGCTTTGTCCGGAGATCAAGAAGAACATCAGTACTTAAGCGATCACTTCATGTGAATTTGAATGTTGAAATTCACATTGTATACTTGTACAGTTTACTGAACCAAAACTGTTCCTTAATTTTGTGGCATGGAAGCACATGATGAAGGTGAAGGGCACCTGCCAGGAGCTGTCTCCTCCCTGAGACCCTGAGCCCAAAGGCAGAGTCGGGGAGGTGACTTGGGACAGAACCATTCTTTCCCCGTAGCTCCCCCAGCCCACTGCTCAAGGAGCTTTCTTTCAAGCTCTTGATGTTTGTCTTTTCATTTGATGGGACTGGCAATGAGAGAAGCATTTCGCTACTGATCTTTAGCAGGAGCTCTCATTGGTACCTGAGAACTTTGATTTTCAATAAGTGTTTGTGTACAACCCTTTTCAGAGCATGAATAGAATTTGGTACTGAAGTTCAGTGTTTGTGCAAATAAATCACACTTGAATTCTACTAGGAGAATTAACCATGTAAAAGAGTTCTAGGTCAAACCTTTTGTGAAGAATATTTTTCTTTTTAGCATTCGAACTTTCCCTACATCAGTAGTTCTCCCAGAGGACAGATAGCAATATCGGGAGCTCCTGGGGCAGAAGAGAGAGTGGCAGCCAGGGGTAGAGTCTGGGGTGCTACTGCATAGGGTGCTTCAACACCCAGGAGGGCCCAGGCCCACAGCTGCCTGGTAACTGGAGATTGCATATTGGCTGTTATTAGGATATTTTGTGGCTTTTTGTTTTGAAGTAATTATAGACCCACAGGAAGTAGAAAATAAAACAATACAGGGCAGTCCTGAGTTCCCGTCTTAGTCACTTTCCTGTTGCTAGGACAAAATACCCAACAGCCACGAGTAAAGGAGGTGAGGTTCTCTGGCTAGTGGTTCAGGTCAGTGCTCTGCTGGCTCCAAGACAGAAAGGAGCCCAGCCAGGACGTGGTGGAAGAAGAGATGCTTGTGGCGTGGTGACCAGGAATAAGAGTGGGGAGGAGCCTGGACAAGACCCCACAGGCCTAATGACCCTCTCAGGCCAGCCCTACCTCCTGACCTCCCACCCGCCATGGACTCATCTATGGTGCATCCTGTGATGGAATAGTGCCGCGTGACCCAGTCACCTGCAAAAGCCCCACTGCTGAATGTATGAGGTTTTGGGGACAGTTACACCTAAACCGTAAAGGTCTCCTTCTGAGCTTGTCGCCCTGGGAATGACCTCCAGACCCACAGCACAGAAGGTGGGAAGCTGGCCCTGGATAATCTACATGGAAATCTGCATGGAAATGCACGTGTGTGTGCGTGTGTGATTTCAGCACAGCAGTCAGTTCCCAGGACGGCTGCTGCCACCTAGAGTCACCTGTACCTTCAGCTCCCTCTTGGGCTCCGAGTTACCTCAGGATGCATGCCCCCCAGGACTTGAGGCTGTCTCTTCCCAGCCTGTGTCTCATTTCCATCTCTATGACTCTGCGCCTTCAGGAAAGTAACGTCAGTAGGAGCCTACAATGTGCAGCCCTTGGGGACTGGCTTTCGGACTGTGTACACACATTTCAGATTGAAAAACAAATACGTCAGACACTTTATTTCAGTTTTTCTTTGAAACTGTGCAGTAGCCCCTGTATCAGTTAGAAATTGGTCCTGGGTAGAGGAAACAGGAAACAGCGGCTTCACTCTTCTCCGTGATGCGACTGTGGCGAGAGACGTCCTGGGAGGGAGGTGCTGGTGTCACAGGGCTCCTTCCAGAATGTCCTGATTCTCCTTGAAGCGTGGGTGTCATGTGACATGCACAGGACCCCCTCCTGGAGAGCCTGCATTGGGAGAAGCGCCAGAGCAGAGTCCAGGCCCAGCTGGCCATCCTGAGAGCCGGTCCACACAGCTCCCAACTGCAGGGCCCGGACAGGGCTTCACCAGCTGGACCCACACAGGAGGGAGACCTGGTACATGCGGCTGGCTCGAACCTCAGTGCTCTGAAGGAAACGGGACTCCCGGTGAACGGTGCGCCCGTCCCGACTCCCTGGGCTGTACATCCATGTGGGGAGCTGCAGCCTTGCCGAGGGGGGCAGGAGGGAGAATCAGCCCCCGGGACAGCAGCCCAGACTGCATGAGGCCCAGGTACTCCTTCACAGGGTGGGAGAATGCCAGACACCGAACATAGAAAACATTCATCTTCAGCCCTGGGCCAGATGAGGTCAGGAATTTGAACTGTGAACCCACTGCTGAGGCAAGAGTTACCCAGTTTCCTTCTTGCCCCTCACTTTCATTTTTATCGGTGTGAGAGCAGCCTCCAGCAACCGTCCACTGCACTGTGAGTCAGTCCTGGGTCCCCAGGGGCACCTGGGTCAGGTGCCCAGGTCAGGGGGTGTAAGAGCATTAGGAGGGTCATCTGAGGAGAAGGAAGAGCTGCCATCCAAGGCCAGCATGCTGCCCTGGGGCAAACACAACAGGGACGGGATGTATCGAGGTGCTCAGGCTGGTACTGTTCCCAGGAGTTTCGGTCCAGAGAGGAATTCTAAAGAACCGGCCTCTGGTGACAAGCCTTCGGGCTCTGCCTCCGAAGAGCTTCAGCCACTTGGAGTTCTCAGTGTGCTCAGCTGTGGAGAGGCCTCAGTGCTCCCCATGCACACTAAGGAGACTTGGGGAGTCCATTTATATACAAATCATGCTGTAGATATGATCCCTATCTGCAAGAATATGCCTCTTTATGTTTGCGTTTACTGTGAGAGTTTTCTATATTAAGACAATTTATATCATATAGAAAATCCAGGAAGGGAAAACATTTATCCTTGCCATTGTTGGGGGTTGTCAGAAATACTGTTCGGGGCAATGTCAGTTAATGTGGTGTAAACCTGACCAGCCACCTCCCTCCAGAAAGTGAGGCTGGACCCGTTGCTTTCATCCAAGCTACGTGCTCCAGGTCTGCCAGGTTACTACTGGTTTGATCTGGGTAAATTATTTACGACCCATGAAGTGTTTGCTGATCCCAGAGAGGGCTGATGCTTGCCAGAGTTGAAGATTCGTGATGTACAGGACATGACTCCCGGACAAATGTGGCCTTGGATCTTCCCTGGAGGTGGGGATCGAGTTAATGACTTTCTGTAAAGGACGTTCTGGCGACCTGGGCACTATTGATTCAAGCCCAGGGTAAGCAGCTGAGCTCCTGGGGGAATTCTAGTATTGTTTGTTTCTCATTACTTCCTGTGAAAGTGCCTCCCCCATATAGGCATTAAAATCTGAGCGGTGATGGGAGGCCGGATCCATAGTACGACATTTAATCTCATCGACTGCAGTCAGGATGAGGTGGACGGAATGTCAGGAAAGAGGCTCTGAGGACACAGTGGCCCTGGTGACAGGCTCCTCTGGTGCCTGAACCTTTGGGGAAGGCAGGACTCCCCAGGACATTCAGAGGGAAATCCATGAGGGCTCCCGCTTCTTGTCTCAGGGACACTGGTCCACGCCCTGCTGCTGGTTATAATTCAGCACAGCTTGTCATGTCTTGTGAACTCAGTGCCTGGGATATGACTATGATTTCTTTGAAATTTAACTCACTGTGCCATGTTCATCCTTATCCTGCATCGCAGAGCGCTGCAGAAAGTCGCCCTTCTCCCTGGAAATGCTATTTCCTCTTTAACCCGTTCTGCCACTTGGAAGTTTCCTGAGAGGCTCTGAGGGCCTGAGCTCCCCAGGATGCTCTCTCCGGCTGCACCCCAAATACGTCTGGCAGACTGGAAAACCCCACTGAGCACAGGAACCCACGCCCCCGTGTGTGGAGGGCGATGCCGTGTCCAAACTCAGTTGGCCTTGCACCCTGAGGTGCACTGTGGACTTCACAGGGGGAGCTCGGGTTGGCAGTGGGCCAAGGGGCTGGGGCGAAGATGAAGACTGAGGCCGGGGCTCCGTGGCCGTCTCCCCCGGACCCAGTGAGGGGGCAGTGGTTTGCGGGATTATTTTATTGCAGTAAGAGACAACAAGTGTACGGGCTTTGGTTTCTTAATAACTTCGCTTAGGTTCATAGACGTGGTAATATTAACATAAAAGGAAGCTGTGAAGATAAATAACCACATTCCCTGCAGTGCCACTGAGCACCTGGATTGAACATCCGCTCTTGGAAGTTGTGCTTCGAGTGCACTGCCTCTCTGTCCCGCTTCGGGAGGGGCTGATGGCAGCCGGGGAGCAGGATCCACACCCAGGTGGCCACCCCTGCTCTCTCCTCATAGGACTTCTCCCCCCGCAGTAACTACAGGACTAAATGAGGCTGCATCGTCACTGGATAAAGGAGCATAATACTCAGCTGAGCACACGTAACAACAGGCTTCTAGTCACCGGGATTGGTTTTAAGTACCACGTGGTAGGCACTGTGGGGCCCATGTGGATGGACAGCAAGGACACACAGCTGCGGGGTTACGAGCTGCCCACACGGGACTCTGCCTGTCCGTCCCAGAAGAACCTGTAGACGTGACTACAGTGTGGGATGCACAGTCAGAGACTTGAAGGCCACTTTTAACGTATGCTCCAGTTCGGAGACTACCTTCCTCAATGACTGTGACAAGGATTAAGAAATACAAGGCACAGGAAGCCCCCCTGGGCTGTGTCCAGGTCTGTGAACACTCGGGTCCTGGAGACACTCAGGTGCTGGAAGGCTGCTGGAGATAGGGCTCCTGGACGGTGATGTCACTGCAGGACAAGGCTGTGCAGGACTGAAGAAGTGGCCTCAAGCGCAATGTGCTCACGAAGGCAGCACCGTCACACGTGCTGCTTGGGCTCTAGACACTCTGTGTCTTTTGAAAATACTCAAGATACAAAATCCAGAACCCTTGTAATTCTTTCTTTATGGTTTATACTTAATTTATGTAAAAATATTCTGAAAGTGAACTTAAGAAAAAAATTTAGTTTTCAAGTATTAGAAAGTACTGCTGCTCATTATTCAGCGGAGACAGGATTTCATTAGTACCATTTTGGTGAGATTTGCTGTGTATGTGTGTAAGTATGCAAAGATTCATGCACAGTTTTGTGTATATATATATATATATATATATATGTAGTATTCATTTTACTTTTCCAGAACTAACTAGGGCAGGTGTGTCTCCAACCATCCAACTAGATGCCAGACAGAGGGAGAGAGACAGAGTCAGAGAGACAGAGAAAGAGAGAGAGAGACAGAGAGAAAGAGAGAGAGAGAAAGGAAGGAGGAGGAGGAAGAGGTAGTATATATAGTATAGATAAGTGCTTAGATAATGTGAATACATATGTATAATTATATATCATTATGTAGTACATTACAAACACTACATATCTAATATTTATATTATATACACTTATCTGTACAATGTAAATCAGGTTCTTATGCAGCATACCCTTTTAAGGAGTCCTGTAGATTTTAAACTTCTGTTGCTCTTTCTGTTTGTTACTATCTGTCATTATCAAGGCTGCATTAGTCAGCTTTTCCTGAAATAGAAAACATATCTGACACAACGTAAGAAGAAAAGGTTTATTTGGCTTACAGGTTCAGTGGGTTCAGTCCATAGTTAGTTGGCCCCAGGGGAGAAATAGCATGGCAGAAGGGCATAGTGGAAGAAAGGTGTACCACCCATGGCAGCTAAGATGCAGGGGGCGGGGTCAGAGAGAGACAGAGACAGTGATCAGAGAGACAGAGAGACAGACAGGGAGAAAAAGAGACCACAGCAAGAGACAAACCCTCCAGGGCCATGGGCCCCAGGGACCCACCTCCTCCAACCAGGCTCCACCTCCTACAAGCACATCCAGCTATGAACCCTCAGTGGATGAGCCCTGTCATCCGCTCACTCCAGAAGCCCCACTCTGGAAATGGACCTTCTGTTGGACATTTCGGATCTAAACCATAAGAAAGGCTATAGGCAACAATATCTGCAGACTACAGATGGGACTTTGAGTGTCACAACCACATCTTATCAGAACTTTAAACAAATTCTCATTTTAAAAACCTTTTTCGCAAGCTTTGTTACAAAAATTGGGCAAACATTTTGGAAATTAGGTCATCTGCTATTTTTTCTACTAATGGACTTTAACAAGGCTATAGAACTTAATTGTTGATTAACCCAAGGGGAACAGTAAATATATCTAAAATTCCTGCTGCTTATTTGCTATCATATACTCAACGACCCCACCTATTATGAAAATGTTAAGAATTATAGTTTAAGTGAAATTCTCTTCTTGTCTATACTAATATCAAAATAGTAACCCTTCAAAGAATCACATGTTGCTGCATTTAAAGATGCTTGAACGTCAGACTCACTCGGAAGCACGGGCCGCGTGAGGTCATCATTATCACGGTGACCACAGTGGAGCACACAGAGAGGCAGATCGGGATGTGTGCCTGCACCTGGGTGACCCTGCGTCCACCTCGCGTCTACCCCAGGTGCATGGTGGCAGAGGGCCACTGTAAGTGCGCAGGGGAAGAAAAGCTCCTGCTGCTGTGCCTGTGAGGGAGGAGGAGGGAGGAAGAGCCACAACCATGTACGGGAGAGACAGAGTTTTCTGGAACCTGTGCAGTCGGCCAGCTGGCCGGGGTGCACACCACATGAGGCACACTGCTGAGGGCCGGGGCCTGCACGCGCCTGCCTTGGGTTTTCTGGGGCAGGTGCCCTGGGCTGCGGTGGTTGGACCCTGTCTCAGTCCCTCACAGGCTCAGCAAAACCTGTCCCTGGCTCCTCTTGGCTCATGACAAGGCCAGCAGCGGGTCCGCGGCCTGTGGGGCTCACCTCGCACAAGCTGGCCGTGGTGCACTCAGTCTTCATAGCAGTCTTTGTTTGTCCTCATGTGATCAGAAGATGTCACACGTCACACGCATGAAGGTACAGTACCAAGGGCATGAAGTGATAGTCGCAGTCCCTTACACTTTCTTCAACAGAGTGTCCATGCTTTTGCAGATGACTTCTTTGTTGCCAACACAACTAAAGGATGTTTTATCTGACAAACATATAACCACATATTTTGGTGAAAATCGCCATGTCACTGGTCTAGTTGTCCAGCAATTGTGTGAATGTCATATCTTTGAGAAATAACTTCATAAAGAGAATGGATATTGAGAAGGACATCATGACCGCTTTTCCTGATAGAGAATAACTGACCAGGTATCTTGTCTGAACAGAAGAACGTGGTGGATTCTTTAAATGTTACGCTTGCGCTGCAAACGTAAGACTGAGTTCACCTCCGTATATCTCTTCTGCCAAAAAAAAGCCATTTGTTACTCAACAAGAGTGTTCCCTGCACAATTAGAAAGTTATAAGGTGTCAAGAATACAACATTACTTGAAAAATAATTTTAAACTGGTATGAGGTCCTCTGAGGGAAAAAAGGAAAGGGAACTGAAGGCCAAGTGAGCTGGAGGCCACAGCAGGCAGACTCGCAATGAAGGAAGGCATCGCGTCTTCCCTGTAGCAGGTCAGGCAGGCTGAGGATGAGGAAGGTCCTGTGAGCACAGGTGGCCAGGACTGGGAAGGCTCCAGGACGGCCACCCACCAGGGGAAGCAACCTCAGGGATTTTAGAAAATCGCCACAGGGGTAAAGATGGCGACTTGGGGAATGTGCGGTCAGAAATTTAACAATGTAAAGTTGTTGGAGAGAAGCAAGAAGTTATGATAGCTTGGAGCGCAGCACTCTGGGTTCTCACTAAACATCCCTGGACTGTTGCTTGCAAACGTTTGTTTGTTTGTTTGCATTGCTCGTTCATTTCCTGCCTATAGAGATCCACAGAAGGTACCCAGATGTTCAGAACTCCGTTAGTATCCACACCACCTCCTCCTCTCCGGGGCGGGTTTGAGAATGTCTGAAGGCAGAGTAGATGGCCAGGAGGCAGCTAGAGACAAGGCTGATTAATGCAGTGAGGAACAGAGAGACTGGCTGCAGGTAGAGCAGGCTGAGTTTGGGTGTCTTGGACTATCAGTTCGACGACTAAGGAGATGGACAGCAGACAGCAGGTGGTGTCCATAGTCTGAAAGCACATGGAGACTATGTGGAGCTCATGGCCCAGACATGAATAAACACAAGCACCTACTAGAGGTGAAAACCAAGCACTCTGCTCTGTTTCAGGACTCTACCGGTACTGGAAAGAATTAGAGCACACGGCAGAAACTGCCACTGAATGAGAAAACATGGCTGTATTTAGGAAAAATCATTACGGGTATAACATAATTTTCGTATTCGGGGGGGGATATGTGCTGATCATTTTGCCCTTCAAGGATAGTTAATTACTTGTTTAAGATTAAGGAATGTTTACCTTATTAAATATGTATGTTATTCTTTCTAATTTGTTTGTTGCCCAAATATTTGCACTGGGACAGGAAAGCACAGGAGTTAAAGTCTCTAATTTAGGTCTTGAAAGCACTTTTTACATGTTGCCATAGAAATAGACATCAACTTGCAAATTGATTTAAAACAACAAAATTATTTTTCAATTTAAAAGTGCTATGTAACATTTTGAAAGAAACTAAAGGGATAATAGGGGAAACTCAGCAGCACTCACAAGCGCTGAATGGATTCGTTTTGAGGGTTGTAGCTGTCTTGTTCGTGGTGTGACAGGAGAGACACATGCTTCCCTGAGGTTGATTTATCTAAATTTTGCATCGTGCCTACTTCCATCTAATAATTAATTCTAACAAATAGGCCATCAAATGAAATGCTTAGTCCGTGGCCCTTACCGAGTCTGAGAATCACACCGATAACTTATTCAAATTATGCTTTGGGACATGGTTGGCTGTTTCTGATTTGTTTCTTCTTTTCATTGTTGATACCCTACATTAGCTCCTAATTCTGAGCTATTTGAAGCTCTGTATTCTCCTTTCTAATTCACTCTCACACGAATATTGCATTGTCTCCTATGGAAATCATTGATGGCAGTAGTCATTTTTCTGATTCTTTCTTGAATCTGTCAATGACATTTAACAAAAGCAATATTGCTTCTACCTATTGTTACCTTTAAGAGATAGTATTTGTGAATCTTCCACCTTCATCCAGATAGCATCTGAAATGTCTCTGATTAAATGGGCATTTCCTGTATCATTCTGAAGGGAAGCTTTACATTTTCACTCCCTAGCAAAGTTCACATATATTCAGCTGTTGGCTGAATTAAATGATTTTATTTTGTATGACTTTATTTCCTTTAAAAATATGTATTATGTATACATAGAGATAAACAGTGCATTCATTAAGGAGAAGTTAAAGAGTACAAAACCAAAAGAGAGTCAGCCACTCGTGTATCATGCACTGCTATCCATGCAGTGTTTTGATATTTCTCATCTTTTTCTTCTTAAAGAGCTAACATGGCTTCAGAGTGGTAACCTATCATCATCTTGCTTTGTAGACACAGCCACATTTTCTAAGTATTTAAATATGGTGATAAAACTTGCCAAGGTGGATAACTTCTAGTCATTCCTTCAGTTTACCTGGTGCTTGTTCATTGTCTACATCTAATAACTCCAGATTTGATATGTTCCCACTCACAGTTTATCCTTGTTCAGTGAGATTTGTGAGGATTTTCAGGATGAGCTGTCTGTCCCTAAAGGTCTATAAGGAATTTCAGTCCTTCTTTCATATAACAAATTTTCCACTCAATCTCTCCAACTTTGGTTATAGCTTTTCAGTATTATCTAATGGTCCTATCTGCCCACTCTGAGCTCTTCAACATGACAGCATTCTTCTCCTTGTCTTTACAAGTGAAAATTACCTTACCTAGGTTAAAATTCTCCCATGGAAAGCTTTTTTCTCATATATATTATATGTGTTAAAACATTACCATCTATTAAAGTATTACTCTATAGACAGTAATATTTTCTGTGGTGCTTAGCATTACAGTGGGTGCTCAGTACTTATATGACTTTGGAATCTGAGACTGTATCAGGCTATCTTTAAGGGCAAATATCATTAGTGATTGTTTGAATTAATTTGTGGACAGAATGTAGAGCATTCTTCGGGTTTGTATATTGAGGTCTTTCTATTAGCTCAGTTAAAAAAAAATTAACACTACCACAATTTTTCTCTACCCATCCGTAAATTTTACTTGGATTCTCTGCTTCTGCCCGCCTCACTCTCTTCTTCTTTCACTCTTTTACTCCTTCATGTTATAGTTGATCCATCCCATCCCACACCCTATTTCCGGTCACTCTTGGCTCACTGACAGTGGGCACAGAGGGATGCAGGTGGAGCAGGGAGGAGCAGTGCCCAGAGCCTCAGAGCTGCCCCATCAGCTGGTTTCGTAGCACTTTCTCCTCCTGCTCCAGGGGACCCAGCCCATGTCCTGCTTTCTGTCTGCAGCCTCATCCTAGAGAAATACACAATGTTCCCTGTGTGGCCGTTCAGACAGAAATTACCTAATCTGAGTTGGTTCTCACAGCACTGTTATGCTAGACATAGAACAGATACCACTTCCTCCTGTAGACCGGGAGGCAGCAGCTCACTGTGTCAAAGGACCTGCTCAGCCAGACCGGTCTAGACTAGCTTATAGGCCAGTCCCTGGTCCAGGGACTGTAACCCTTACATTGCTTTTGTCCCATTATTCAGATCTATTTTTCAACTTCTAGGGAAAGGATCTCACTGATTAGTTGATATTTTCTCAGTTATTCATAATCCCCAGCCTGGCATTAACTGGGACCTGGGAAGCATCCATGGTTGGTGAATAAGTGTCCTGCCTTTGGACTGGTCCCTTCCTGAGATTCATATTCAAACCTGGAAGATGTGCTGGAGTAACAACAGGGACTGTGGGTAAGGAATGGAGCTCAGTGTCCTGGCATGTGCACAGCCCTGGGTTTGATTCCCAGCACAGCAAAAGAACAAGCAAGCAACACCCCCACAAAAAAAAAAAAAAACCACAAAAAATGAAACCAAAGAACCAAAAACCAAAGCAAGCAGAAGAATTTCAAAAACAAAGGATATGGGCCTTGAGGTCAATGCCAGGATTCACGTCGCTGCCAAGGAGCTGCACAAGGCACCAGGAGCTGGACAAGGCACCAGGCTGTCTGCACAGCAGTACCGTCAGCCCCAAATACGGGATCCGAACAGGCTCTTCTCCCAGAGGCACTGGGGAGTTGAGTAACTCACTCCTCCCAAGCACACGGAAAGAACTGTGATCCACGAGCAGCAGGCACAGTTCAAAAGCTCCTATGGCCGTCCTGGGTTATCACTGTATCCCATCCGTCCATTGTAACCAGACACTAACACTTCAAGTGTGTCCCGAGGTGCCCGCCTCCCACAGCGCTGTCTGCTCTTTCCGTACCTGCAGTCAGCCTGCCCCGCACGGGCAGCGACTGGTGCTCAACTCAGGAGCACTGGCAGATGCTGGGAAAAGCAGACACACCGGTTCATGCGCTCCCAGTGGAATTTCTGGGCATAGCCCGGTGGTTCTGGACTTGCTCCACACGGGGGAGTCCCCCGGGGGTCTGGAGTGACGGGCAGCAGACCCGCTTTCCCCTCCTGGTACCCTAGGATCAGTTTCTTTCCTTTGCTTTGTGTACAATCCGCTCCTGCAACTTTGTATTTAGCTGGGACATCAGGACGTTCCTAGGTTCCAGCTGCTTCCAGGTTCCTGAAGTGTCTCCCCGTGGGCTCTGCAGCTCCGGGTGGGCTGAGCGGGACGGAACGGGGCTGACACTGGCAGCGTTCTCTCCGCAAACCCCCGGGCACCAGGCTCTTACCTATGCTGAGGACAGGTAGGATTCTCAACTGCACTTGACATTTAATTTCCTCACATCACTAAGGTTTCATAGAAAATAGGACTTCCTCAGCTATTCCTTGATTCTTGACATCTCCTTAAAATAAATGCAACAGAAAAGGCTGAATTTAAAAATGTTTGTTGCACTTCTCTATCGATTACTATTTTGAAAAGTTAGTTGTGGAATATGATTGGCAGACTGCAAATTTGACTAAAAGGTTGGTTTCAATTTTAGGATAAAAATTTATCTTAAGTACTGCCATCTATTCAAGTAACATTTATCAGTTCGAATTTATTTTGTCGATGTATGGGATAGGCAAATAGATGATAGGTAGATTTCAAAAATATATTTCTCAAAATATATTTTCTCGTTTTTGCAAAAGGTCTGAAGACATATCAGAAATACATTATTTGTAATATATAATTCTATAGTAAGATACAGTACAATCACAAAAGATAATGTGCAACATAAATTAAAGAAGGCAACAGTTTTAACTAAAAAATGCCTTCTGTTAAGCTGCCAGAAGATATGTTAAAAAGAGAACTAGACATGGGATAAAATAAGTCATTAGAAAGGTAGCCTGGGGTGTATATGAAAAGTCATGAGGAGAAGTAGTTGATCAAATGGCAAAAAATGCATTTGATCAGTATTTGAGAATTTTCTCCCACCTGTGCCATGAAATTTGTTCATGAATCATTGCTCTTAAGTTACTAACCTTTAAATCAGCTGTGCAGCCAATTTCAGGAACAGTTTGAGTATTTTGGTGTTCCTCCAGTTATCTCACAGTTGAAATAGCCATGGAGTTTACAACCACTACAAGATAAGGAATAGCTATCAACAGCAGATATGAAGCAAGGTGTTTTATACAGTAAGCCAGTCAGTGAAACTTGTAGAAGGTACTGGCAGCATCGTAACTTCATATTTTCCAAACCATGGGCTTTCTAATATGCAACTCCTACTTGAAGATCCAGAAAAAAATGAATTAAATTTTGCTGACCTTAAATTCCAGAAATTCATCCTTTACGTACCATCCTGAATTTATCTGATGAGTGTGCAGTCATCTCCAGAAATCTTGGTATATATGTAGCCCAGACATGAGCCAGGGAACCAGCTTGGTTGTAGGGTTTGCCAAATCCTACGGCTTAAACACTGGGCTCCAAGCTGCTAACAGTTTAACAGTGGCTTTGGGAGATTCCTGAATCTTTGATTGTTGGCTCAGAAGCCAGGGCAAGCCAGTTCCAGCTCACCACTGAAAGTATTCAGTGTTCCTGTGGGCTGGGCACAGTTAATCCTTCCCTAGGATACTTTCCAACTTCTGCCAGCCAAGTAACGACCCCAGAATTACCCAGCCATGAGAAGGTTTCCCACTGGGGCCTGCCTGCAGGAGGGCCTGGCTGCGAAGCCCTGGGGCAGAACAAGCCCGGCTTCTGCAGACTCGGCTGTTCCCACGCCTGTCCTCGCGCTCCTTGGAGTGTGTGCCCCTCAGTGTCACCCACCTCCTGCCGTGGCAAGGGCAGTGGTGTTGGCCTGAAGATCAACATGATCTTCACTGAAGCCAGTTCCCTTTGGCCACGTGTACTGTGATTGTGGTGTCAGTCTGTACATAAAATGCAGACCTCTTTCATTGCAGTATTCCTGTTCTTATCCGCTATTTGGTCAAGATGTAATTTTCTTTCTCATATTATTTTATAATGAGTTTTGCATAACTTTAAACAACATGGCCAAGACGGTTTTGTGCAGCAGCTCCAAATGACAACAGTCTTGATGCTCCTGACACCTGGGCGTGGTGACACATCACTGTAGCAGAAACTGGCTGCAATGTTTACCCTTCCCATATTGAGTGTAGAGGGCATAATAAAGCCTCGAACACCTTTGATTTGTAGTACAGATTAATGAAACATTGTCCACTGTGAGTTCTTCAAAAGTTGACAAAATGCTGCAGACCTGATGCGGAGGATAGCATAAGAAGATCCACAAAGTAACGCTGCCAACAGTCAAGGTCAGCAGTGAGAGTTTCCTGGTGGAGTCGTCAACACACTGCATTTGCTGAATGTGGTAGATGCCTCTGAAGACCGTGCGCCTCTTGGTGTGCAGCATAAGTGAGGCCAGCCATCCACCCTGACACCTCCATTAGCAGCAGTGTTCTGAGGGCCTGTCCAGTCCTCCATTCATGACTTGCTCAGAAAAAGGGAGATGCTCTTGTTTGTGGCTTTCCTGACAAGAGACTGTACTGTCTTCATGAAAGACCCGGGAACAGGTTAACAGAGGGGCCTGAGACACAGCGATTAAGCAGAGATTGACCTGAGCCTCTGCCTGCCGAGAGGAGAGGGCTGAGCAGGGCTCTTCAGGAACCAAAAGCATGGAAGCATTCCAAAATGCAGGCTGTTACAAGAAAATTATTTTCTGAACTGTGAAAGGAAGTCATGCGTCAGAACCTGCCTTGTCTACTTTCTCAATATCACCCACCCTCACTCTCTAACTGCCTCTTCTTAGTTAGCCAGCTTTCCCTTCACCGGGACACAATAATTGACACCCACAACTTAGAAGAGAAGTTTAATTCGCCTCATGATCACCCATCCCCATGGCAGGGGCATCATGGCAGAAGGGCCTGGGAGAGCAAAGCTCAGTTCATGGAGGCCGGAAGCAGAGCAGGGGACCAGAGGCAGAGAGGAAGGATCCTGGATCACAGATACTACCGGAGCTCGTGCCTCTGAGACCCACCCAGACATCCCCAGGAGCATGTTCTGCTAATTCAGTAGGCATTTCCTAAAGCAGTGAGTTGACATCCACTCCTTATCAACCTCACTCCCAAAGACATCTCCTGAAATTATATATAATCTCCAGAAAAGATAATATGAAGTTCATACTTCTGCCTTACAAATTACAACTATCCCATGTACAAACAGAAACAATAATCCCTTCTCCAAAGACTCAACATTTCAGAAGTTTTCAAAACTCCAAATCCAAATGTCTCCTGAGACTCAAGGCAAACCCTTAGCTGTAATCTTTTGTAAAAAGTCAAAGCCAAGTTACATAATCCCACATACAATGCACAGAGTCAACATTCCCATTCCAAAGTGGAAGATAGGGGATAGAAAACAAATTGCCCCAAAGCAGAGCCAAAAGCCAGCAGGACAAACAGTAAGTCCTATATAGCTCCACATCCAGCATTCGGGACATGTTACTGTAAAATGTGAGTTCCAGAGCACACAGCAGCCCACCCTGTGACCTTGCTGGTTGCAGCCTGCATGGCCTCTTTGACTGGCTCTGCTCTGGGGCAGTCGCATCCGTAAGTGGATGTCCCACATTCCCACATTCCCACATCTATGGCTGCCTGGGCTCTCCACTGAGCTTTTGGCTTTATTCCCACAGCTTCACTCATTGCCCCTTCAGGGGTGCCTTGCCTGGCCTTCCAGGTCTCCCTTTGAAGTCTTGGTGGAAAGCTCCCTGACCGCACAACTCTTTCATTCAGTACTCCAGCACGACCAGCCTCACCTTGGTGACTCGAGGTCTGCTGTGAGTAGGAACATTGGCCAGGCCAGCCTGGACCCTGGCTGAGGAAGCCTTGGAGGGACTGGATGAGTCAGCAGAGTGAAATGAATCCCAGAAACCACTTGTCTAGGAACTTGTTCTTCAGCAGGAGTCCCAAGGACTCTCTTCTCATTGTACCCTTGAGTCTGCAGTGGGTCGCGTCTTGTTGATTCCTGAGAGCCTTCAAGGCACCTTTCTTGTTATCCCTGTAAAAAGTACTTGCTTTCTTCATGCTTTCCTTTTAATGGAATTAATCTCTTAGCAGCGACACCTCCTCTGGGCCCAACATTATATATGTTTCCTTCTGGAACAAAATTTTGTTTTTTAGGTTATTTTCCTCTGTTTTGCCCCCATTTCTCACTATGAATCTGCTTAAAAGCATCCAGCAGCACCCTTGCCACATCCTGAATGTTGAGTTGCTTTCAGATTTCCTCTGCAGATTTATTATTCCACTGTTCTTAATCTCAGTCTCCTACAAAGTCTTAGGACATGGGCATGTAGACACATTTTCTTCCCGAGTGTAACACACATGACCTCTAATCCAAATGTCAGTGGCACCCTTGTTCTCAACTGAAACCTCCTGCACCTACATTTTAGCATCAACTTGCCTATCAGCATTCTGATTTTCTAAGCACCAACCAGTCTCCCTTCTGTATTCTCAGCCATCTCATCTCTGACATCTCACCATTCCCAGATCCTCCTGTGAACCAGTTCTAAAGTCTCCAATCCACGTGTTCAGGTACAGTCCCTGAGGGGACCCCACTGTCACTTTTGGTAAGACGCTTTCATCAGTCAGCTTTCCTAGCTGAGACACAGTGCCTGGAACCCACAACATGAAAGATATGTTTAGTGTGGCTCATGGTTTCATTCTCTCCAAGGGATAAACACCATGGTGGCAGAGTGTGGTGGAGAAAAGGTGTTGAGTTTGCATGGCCAAGGAGCAGAACAGGGGAGCAGTGCCAGACAGGAAGGGTCAGGGACATGGTGTCTTAATTACCCAAGGTCATGGCCCAAACAAGCAGAATCAGGAGCCCCGTTCAGCTGTCAGGTGATCCCTGACCCAGTGAGATTGGCACTCAAGATGAGCAGTCGCACACCTGAATTACTCTACGCACACCCTCAAGGTTGGTGGACCGTGCTGCCTCACTGACCTGGAGGAGAATCAGTATGGACACATGGAGGCAGCTGGCTGAGGCTCCGAGTGCCCCTCTAGTGGACACCGTGACAAGCAAGCCAGGCTTCTTGAGGTGATGGTGGCCCAGCGGTGAGTTTCACCACGTTTCCCAGGGTACTGTGATCAGCCGTCTCCCCATTCAGGGAGTCTTCTGGGGCACGGAATCTGACTCGTGTGTTGATTTCCACGGCATGCCTGTGACGTCTCAGGACTGTAAGTGTGCATCCAGAGAAGGGCCGAACGCGGCCCTGATTGGAGGTGAGGGTAAAGCGCGTGAGGAATGAACTCTGCTCCAGGGATCTGCTGTTCTCCAGAGCTGGACACAGCAGGTTCCTGCTCATATCACAGGACAAAGCCGTAGACTTGGAATGCGCAAGTGGACGTCTCCGTCCTTCCCGCTGCCCCGGCGTGCCTGTGTTGGCTGTTTCAAAACTCACTTCAGGTTTCCCAGGATCAGACTCCTGAAGTAGATGAGCTCACCATTTGCAGGAGTGATGCCAATGAAGGAGAGCAGTTTTCGTAGTCAGGGAACATCCTTCAATTGAGGATTTTAAAATTTTGCATCTTTCCTCCTATGGTAAGATACTATAGACTTTAGCAAACCTTAAGGGAAAATAGTCATGTGCTAATATTATCATCTTTAATACAACTTAATATATTTTTGGTTTCATATTTAAAACATGGGGTTTTTTTGTAATTGTGGAGATTTTCTTGAGGTAAGACATCCATAGCTTGGTGCTCCCTTTGTAACTGAGCCATGCATTTTCTGAAAAATTCATCCTCTCTCAGAGAAGAGTACCACACTTGTACCATGCAGCTACAGGACACTTTCCCGCCTTGTTATCTTAGGCAATCTAAACTTACCAGTTGTTATGTGTTGGTTTTTAATACCATGTTAACTCTTCTACCGGAAGGGTAGCTGGTAGCTCCTCAGACAATATTTCATGGCAGGTGATGTGTGAAAGAGGTGACAAATGTTCTTTTCTTTCACCTGCTCAGAGACTGCATATGGCATCATTTTCTAAGACCTTGTTTTCAAAGGTCTTGTGAGATGCTATTCCAGGAGGGGACCCTGGATTGATGATTTACCTGTGCTGGGCCGAGTCAGTCATCAAGTCTGCAGCCCAGAAGGCTGTTTCACCTCACTGCCCATTTTCTGTCTGCCCTCTGACCTCTGGGCATCTCTGAGTCCGTATCTCTTTTCTGTGAATGAAGCGCAAGAGGGAGCGAGCAGAACAGAGCGGGGCTGAGGCAGCAGGCAGAGGAGGGCAGAAGGCAAAGGCAACACCGCCCTGCTCCGTCCAGCGCTGCCCTCCAGCTGGGCCAAGCCACTCTCCTCAGGTTTTCAGAAAAGTGCACGAGTGCATTCAAGCATCTGCTGGCCCCTCCTCTTCTCTCAGGTGGGAATCTCCTCTCCATTCCTTAATTTTCTCCGTCCTCTCCAATGCCTTAACGACTCACATGGAAGATGGGGCAGGGAATTGTGTGCATCAGCCAAAAAGATGCATCCCCATGTCCTACTCGCACTGGCAGAGAGCAAGAGAGTGCAGGTGGGAGCGAGGGAGGGAGGAGCCACCTAGGCATAGCTGCGCGTCCTCGCCTCGTCCTCAGGCCACCGGGCAGCTGCCTCCCCGTTGCCATGACTACAGACTTCCTCCAACCTGATCATTGCTTTGTGGACCAGGTCAGCTCACCTCTGACAGCTGAGCTGGCAGGTCCACGGGCAGGCAGGCTGGGGGGCACGGGCCGCTCAGGGCTGGTGGAGCAGTGGCCTCACTCTGACTGCTCTGTGACCGCTGTGCACTGGGTCACAGTCAGGCATCCACTGCTTTCTTCTTTGCAGCCCTGTACTTCTACTAATATATCCCCCAAGTTTACATGGGGTCTACGCCACAGCTGCTTTCCACACAGAAAGAGAATTCTAAAAACAGAACGGCGTGAAAACTTGGAGACAATGTTGCTAGAATATCCTCACCTCTTTAAGGGTCAGGAGGCTGGCTTGAGGTCATTCAGTGGCTTGTGCCAGTCCACGTGGCTCGGAAAGTCATCACCACGAGGACATTTCTCTAGAAAACGGTCCTGACCTGGTCCTAGCCTGCTTGGTTGGGGACGGATGTCCTGAGGCTGAGTCTGCCTGCAGAGCTCACACCCAGCACTCTGGGAGCCCCACAGCGTGTGTGCGGTTAATGACATCGCTTAATGACATGCAGAAACCAACACACATGCTTTTCTTTCAAGTTTATAATCTTCCTTTAGATTACTCCTTCTTTGTATTGACAGATAATCCCCTTTAAGTAACTCCTTTTAAAAAAGAATCCTCTTATTGGAAGTGTCTTCCAGCCACGCTGGAGATAAGAAGCGTGTTGGAAACACACCCGAGACATTCACAGATTTGGAGCGGAGTTTCTCTCCTTTTCCCCTAAGACAGCCTTTGTGCTGAATGAGCATCCTCAGATCCTTTCTTTTTCTCTTTCTTTTTCATTCTTTTTCTTTCTGAGGTGCATATTCTTGCTGATCTATTATCTGCAGGGTTTGTCATGCCATTGGAAACATGAAACCGACTTTGATTTGTATTTCTCCCAATATAATCTACTTATTCTGTGCATGGTGTGGGTCTTCTCATTTACTTAGGGTTCAGTGGGTCTATGAGATAACAGTCTTACTGTTCCCTTATAGTTTTGTTTACTTTTTAAAACTGGGCTATCCTGGACCACTTTTAATCTTCATTCTCAACTTTTTAATGAGATATAAAAATATAACTTTCATTACTTTCCTAATTATTTATCGTACACCTTTGTTAATTGTTGACAAACTTTAGTATCTTCTCCTTTTATCCAGGGAGCTAAATTTCCTCTTCCACTCCTTTGTCTCGTATTCCTTCAGAGTTCCAGATTCCTTGCCCCACTCCTCATGGGTTGGTCGATGTAAATGTAAACTCCACATTTATTATATCTAATAATGTTTCTGATCTGCTCCCTACCTGTTACTGTATTGTGCTTTTAAATCCCTAATCTCTCATTCTTATGAAATGTTTCTGTTTTCATGCATCTGAGAACATTTTAATAAGTATCTAAATTCTGCTTGGGATTTGTTAGTTGCTTCGTTTCAGGGGTTAATGAGGTGTCCCCCTGATTCTTTTCTTATTTTATACAGCAAAACTGATTAGGTTTCCCCTGATATGCTGTTTGTTTGCTTACCTTCCCTGATGATGTTTCGGTTCATCTTTGTTGCTGTTGTGTAAATATTCCATAACCCTGACAATTTTACTGCATATTTGATGAGTTTCACTTGGGGGATTTCTTTCCAATAATATTCTCTATCATTCAGACATGAGAGAGACAAAACACTCCTCAAGTAAGAAAATGTGAAGAGGGGACACTCTCGGGAAAGCAAAGGCGGAGACCATTTCTGGATGAAACCGTAGCTCCCAGCTGCTGAGGCAGAGACAGATGAGCTTTCCTGGGGTGGGGAGAGGCACCAGGCTTTCCTCTGGGCTGGGGCTGCAGCATCGCCGAGGAAAGGCCAGCACAGGGGTCGGGAGGAGCTCGGCCCAGGGCCCAGGGCCTGTGGACCAGGCAGGGTGTGCACACTTGGCCTGCACTGGGTCACAGTGTCCCTGAGACCCTGGACTCATGTCGCCCCCATGAGGGGAGGGAAGAGGTCCTCAGAGCCTCTGGCTGGGGAAGCAGCATCATCCTTGCCTCTTCCTGCAGCAGCTCTGGGGCCCTCTCTTCCGAGCATCTTGAGCTGCACTGTTCTGCTGCCTACTTGTCTGGAATGGATTCAGATGCTAACCTTTTGTGGTCATTTTGACTCTGGGGAAGAGCCCACAGGTGCTGGGCACTGGGTCCAGGAGTGAGGTGGACGAGAAGGCACCAATGTTCTCATGAGCCAGCCTTTCCCTTGGATGCACCTGGCACCAGCATTCACTGCAGTGTTTATCAAAGACTCATGACAGAGCATTTCCAGGACTGCTTCAGAATGTGACAGAAACAGTGGGATACATGTGTTTGCAGGAAGGGGAGAAGTTGAGGGAAATCGATGACAATATTTTTTACTGTGATGACTTCGTTTTAAATTCACGCTCTCACTGTCTCTTTCCATCACCATCTGTGCCACTCTTGGGCAGCAGGTGGGCTGAGAGGAGGGGAGTAAGGAGTAGGACCCGCGGGGCGCGTGCACTGGAGCATCCGCAGCCTCCTTCAGGAAGAGCTCGGCCTGCAGGGAGAATTGTGGTGACCGGTGGACTCTCCGGACTCACCAGGGCCCGGTCCTGGGACCCTGAGGGGCTTCCGGAAGGGGATACAGAGCTCCTTGAGTTCCTGTGTCCTCTCAGAGCCACTGGAAGGCTGCTGCATGGGGGAACGCTGGCCGCGGGGCTCTGCTCACCAGCAGCTCTGTGCTGCTGTACGGCTGGATGCTGTGTCCTCTGTAGCACCGCTGGATAGGAGCAGAGCAACCTGCAGCAGCACCAGGGCTCCTCACTGGCAGCGTGTGGCCATCGGCAGTGTGCTCCTTGTCCCGAGAAGCTGTCCTCAGTGACAGGCCCGGTGGGCCCCCACCAGCAGCGGCTGTTTCTGTTTCTCTGAAAATTTAGACATACTCTTGTCGAGTCTCTAAGAAGCGGATATATTAGGACAGGTTACTTTGTCAGATGTTTTATGGCTGGTCCTTAGAAACTCAGGCAAAAGTATTAAAAATCTATAAAAACATTGATAATTTTCAGGTCTTAATGAAGTGGGAGCTTTTTTAAAAAAATGAGTAATGCATTGCTATTTACAGCCATGTTAATTATGTCCAGATGTTGACTTGTTATAATGTTCTTTATAGGAAATGCTCATCTGGAAGGCTCTCATTCTGGTGAATAACTAGAGATTAAATGAACCAGAATCTAACAGCTTCTACTAGCCAGCAGCCCGGCTTCAGGTCCTAAATTCTTGCATGTGTCTTAGAGTTTTCAGACCTGCAGCCAGGAATTAGAGTATTCATAAATCATCTTCCTCCAAGATGCTGGGTCTTTTTACTAACTTTATTATAAGGTCAGTTCCCTATCTTGGAAAATTGAAAAATCTTTCTTTTATCTCTTACCTCTTCCTATAATCAAATTTCTGGCATAAATATGTCATCCAGAAAAAAATAAATATATTTTAAAGCTGAGACTGAAGCAAAGACAAAATAAAAAATCAAGCTATTGAGAAGGTACCCCGAGGACTCGAAGGAGTTTTTCCTTTGTGCATACACCTGTGTCTGCACCTGCGTGTATGCCCGTAGGGAGGACGATGAGACTGGCTGATACATTTGGATTTCTCTCTCTTCACGGACTTAGAAGAGAGTCCTCATGTGAATGAACCTATGTTAAATGGAGCTTTTCTACCTAATAAATCGCTACAATATACTTCCCTTTTTAGTTTTATTTTTGGAGCAATGTTTTTATTTTATTTCTGAGTGAATGATTTAAAATCCAGTATTACATCAACTCCTTTGTTCTGTTGCTATATATTTGCCATTTTTGAATTTTGAAAATTACAAGTAGGGTATATGTATCAAAGTACTTCAGAAAATGTAACGTTTTTTCATTTATAAAGGCTCTTATACTTTTACTTAATCTTAAATTCTGGTTTTCATTTGTGTACTATTTTATGTAAAAAGAGGTCTTAAACCCCGTAGTTGTCTCCCATTCTAACCTTGTTGGTACTTAGCCCTATCTTGATGTCTCCTAAGCCGAGCAACCATTCTCTCTTGCAAAAACCACAGAAACAGAACCTGAGAAGTAATTTCCCTAATTTGTGCTCATCTTATGTTAAGCACAGTCACATTTTTTAGCTGCTGAGTGTTATGTCTGGCTAACAGTCAACGACATATGGGTGCAACTCACAGGAGAGAAGAGCTCAACGTAGAGTGGGAGATGTTATAAAATCCAGTTAACAGTTCTGTACCCCGAGGAAGCATGGTTGGGTGACACAGGGGCCTCAGCTCCTGATGCTGCAGGACCTGCAGGGCAGCGTCACAGGTGGTAGCCAAGTTTCCCCAGTGCTCCTGTGACCCCCTCAGGGCTGAGCCGCCCTCTCTCCTCTGCCCAAGGGCAGCCACCCCTCCACCCCAGGCTGCTCTGCTCCTTGTTAGGAAACGCCCACTAAATTCTTGTCACACTAAATCACATTGAGTTGGGATCAGAAAAAGAAGAAAGAATTACAGCAAGCTCAGTATTTTAAAGGAAACTTTTAAAAATGACTATTTTATAAACAAAATGAAGAAGATGGAGTTTGAAAATGGAGTTCAGTTTTATGAACTCTTACCTTCTAAGTCAATGTGTTAAAAAAAAAAAATCTAAAGGAAAAAAATGAGGCCAAGATATCCACGTTGCCCAACCCCAGTTCTGAATCTTCCACTCTTAGTGTGGAACAGCCCCTTCTCCTCTCGTTCCTTCCTTTTGCTCTTTGGCTGCGGAAGGAGCCAGTTCCGGGTGCCCAGGACTCTGCATCCAGCTGTGCTCAGACTCGGGTGCTGCCACCACCCGCTGTCCCTGAGGGCAAGGAGAGAGTCCTGCTGTCTGGATGTGCTGCCACGAGCCCCAGACGCTCACACCTGCGCCCACAGCCTGTGCCCCTCTCTCCTGTGCCCTGTGGGCCTTATCTCAGATCTTGTCCACGAGAGTGAAATGTGCGTCTCTGCACCAAAGTAGAAAGAGTATTTCTCCCCAGCACACCTCCTTCCACCTTGGCTGTGGGATCTTCTCATTCCCTATGATGGGTGCTGCTTCTCTCCATCTGTAAGAATACAGTGAGGAGCACTCGCATGTCCCCAGGAAGTCTGCATCAAGACCTCACCAGTTCCTCACCTGCAGGCCTGTGGATCCACACCGGAAGCATCCTCTGGCCGGGCCTGGGCACTGTGCCCTCTGTCTGGCCACGCCCATGGGCTGCTTCTGCCCTCATCTGTCCCCCACTCACCCCACGGCCTCCCCCTTCTCACACCGTGCTGGGCAGAGTGTGCACACCCGAACCCCTTGGTGTCCCTGCCAGAGAGGGGCCCCTGAGGACCTTTCTCAGCTCCTTGGGCTCCAGGAGTGGAGGTGACCAGGACCCCACCCCATCTTTGTCCGTCCTTTTCACAGCTCCTCCCCTGCGAGCCCCTGTGGCTGTGAGCACCATCTGCAGGTGCTGACGCCCAGATTCCTGTGTCTGCTTCCTGTACCTTCCATGGCATACCATTACTTCTGAGCGACCCCCAGACGTCTCGGCTCGCTCCTACACCGAGAGGTGTCCAAAGCACGTGTTAACTAACAACACTTCTTTGAATTGTCGAAATGAAATTCTTGCAGAGCACGTCCCTGAAGTTAGTCCTCTTTTCAGCTGAAACCTTGTACTTTGACTAACCTTCCACAAACCTTCCATGCACAAACACAGCAGCTCCTTTGCTGAATTTACCTCAAATCATCTCTACATTGCACATGACCTCTGCCTTTCCGTACCTTCCTTACTAACTCCAGGTCCCTCTGTGTTGTCTCAAATAACAGGACTTCATTCTTCATTGGAGCTGAAAAATATTCCACTGCAACACATTTTCTTGTCTGTCTATCAGTTACCAGGAACTTGTTTTGATTCTCTGTCCAAGTTCAGTGGACTCTTCCACACGGTACGGCATGTGCACCTGGTAGTGTTACTGCTGGATCATAGGGTCGTTCTCTTTGTGTTTAAAGAACCTCTGTTACATTTCCCATACTGGCTAAACTAACTTATGTTTTCACCAACAGTGTGCAAAATTTTCATTCTGTGTGTGTTTTCACCAGCTCTCCTTAGTTTTTAACTTTATTTTTAGTAATACCTATTTGTCATAATGTTGATTACATTTATCATATGGAATTTGTACCTATTCATAATATTTCTTAATTCTTTCTTTCCCCATTCCCCTCCTCACCCTTCAATTCATTCTCCCCTCCCATTTACAAAAGCTTTGTGTCCCTCTTTTTCCTTCCATTCTCTCTCTCTTTTTCTCTTTTTTTTTTTTTTTTTTTTTTGTTACTGGGGATTGAACTCAGGACCTTGTGCTTTCAAAGCAGGTGCCAGAACCACGGAGCTAAATCCCCAGCCCACCTTCCATTCTCTTTTTTCCTTTTCCTTTCTTTTCCTTCCACCTTCCCCCTCCCTAGTTCACCTTCTCATTTGAACCTGTTCCTCATACTTCCTAATATCTATCCTCCATTATGCTTCTTAGTTACTCTTTGGGTTTCTCACACAAAAGAAACATTGCTATATTTAAACTTGTGTGTACAATTTATTTCACTTAAAACTATGGCTTCCAGGTGCATCCATTTTCTAGAAGTGACTCAAGCTTATCCTTCTTGGTGGCAGAGTCGTGCTCCCTAATGTATAAATATCACATTTTCTTTATCCATTCATGTGTTGATGAACATGTGGGTTTTTCCAGGATTTAGCTATTTTAAATTGTGTTGTAAGCATGGATATGCATATATCACTATGGTGTGATGTTTTTAACTCTTCTGGGAAGATACCTAGAAGGGGAACAGCTGGGACAAATGGAACCTCTAGTTTTAATTTTTTGAGGACTCGCTATACTTACTTCCATAGTAGTTGTCCCAGTTTACGCTCCCACCAGCAATGGAGAAGGGTTTCTTTTTCTGGGCAGCATCGCCAGCGTTTGTAATTGGTTGATTTCTTGATGATGATCATTTGTTCTGGAGTGAGATGGAATCTCAGTGTTATTTTAATTTGCATTTCCTGTATGACCAGTGATGTTGAGCATATTTTCATATATTTATTTGCTGTTTGCATTTCTTCACTGACAAATGTCTGTTCATTTCAGATGCCCATTTTCAGATTGGGTCTTTAAACTTGGAGGGTCTGATTCTTTTTGGTTCTTTATATAGTCTAGATGTTAGTCCTTTTTCTGCAGAGTAACTGGCAAATTTTTTCCCTTCCTGTGGGTTGTCTTTTCACCCAAGCAAAAGCTTCTCAATTTGATGTGATCATAGTTGTTGATTCTTTTGTGGTTCCTATGCAATTGGGATTTTGTTCATAAAGAAGATTATACACCATGACCAAATAAGATTCATCCTAGGGATGCAGGGATAGTTCAACATAGGCAAATCAATAAATGTAATACACCATATATACAGAGCCAAGGACAAAAACCACATCATCTCAAGAGATGTGCAGAAAGCATTTGACAAAGCCTAACACCCATTCATGATAAAAACCCTTCAGAGAATTGGAATGAAAGTCTTTTTCTCAATCTGATAAAAGCCATTTATGACAAATTAACTAACTGTAAATTTCATACTAAGTGGCCAAAAACTGAAAGCTTTCACTCTAAAATCAGGAACAAGTCAAGGATGCCCACTATCATGACTCCTGTTAAATATAGTTCTAGAAACATTACCCAGAGCAATTAGACAAGAGAAAGAAATAGAAGGAGCAAAGATAGGAAAGGAAGAAGTTAAATTATCATTATTTGCAAATGACACGATACTCTTCATAGAAGACCCCAAAAACTCCACTAAAAGACTTCTAGACTTAATAACCAAATTCAATAGCATAGCTGGATATAAAATCTACACTCAAAAATCAATAGCCTTCCTGTACACAAATAACAAACTCACTGAAAGAGAAATTAAAGAAACCACACCTTTCACAATATCATCAAGAAAAAAAAATGAAATATCTAGGAATAAATCTAACAAAGGAAGTTAAAGACTTTTACATTGAAAACTACAGTACTCTGAAAAGGGAGATCAAAGAGGATGTCAGAAAATGGAAAGATATCCCCTGTTCTTGGATAGGCAGAACCAATATAGTGAAAATGGCCATATTTCCAAAACTGTTATACAGATTTAATGCAACCCCAATCGAAATCCCAACAGCATACCTCACAGAACTAGAAAAATAATCCTAAAGTTCATTTGGAACCAGAAGAGACCTAGAATAGCAAAAGCAATTCTGGGCAACAAGGGTAATGCAGGGGCCATGACAATCCCTGATTTGAAATTATACTATAGAGCTACTGTGATGAAAACAGCATGCCTGGGCCAAAAGCGGGGGAGAGAAATAGAAGATATAGAAACATCTGTAAGCATACTCAGCTACATTACCTGTGACAGAGAAGCCAAACACCTTCACTGGAAGAAAGATAGCCACTTTAGTAAATCGTGCTGGGAAAACTGGCTAACCTCATGCCGAAAATCGAACCTCTCACCCTACCCTAAACTAAAATCAAAATGGATCAAAGATCTAGATATAAAACCAGAAACACTTAATCTCCTGGAATATAAAATAGGTAACACTGTAGAAGACATGATGTAGGCAAACATTTTATGAACAAAACCCGATCACACAGAACATTTTTTTCTTTTTGATAATAATCACCCTAACAGATGTGAGATAATATCTCATTGGGGCTTAATTTGACTTTTCCTGATGATTAGTGATTAGCAGCACAACATGATGACTGTGGTTAAAAATACACTGTATTCTTGACAAATGGCTTGAAAGTGGATATAAAACCTTCTCAGTGGTAACAATGTGAGTAATCCATAGACCTAGAGCCAGAAATGGTCAATCCACACTGTCTGGGTAATCTCCAGGACATCCTCCTGTCCGCATACGTGGACAGAATTGTGTCTGTTAGTTGGAAATTGGAGAAGACTCTTGATTTTGCTCCCTTACTTTGCCCTCCCCATGTGTCACTGAGCACTCAGCTGCTCCAGCATGGGCCATTAGGTGGCCTTTGATTTCTCCGTCCAGTGATTCATCCACTCCGTGGATCACGCCATGGCCTTCTGGGACGTGTCCCCTGCCACAGCTCCCCCTCCTGCGTCCACTGCTCTGTCTCACCTGGGCCACTTCAAGTGTGGCCAGAGTCAGTGTAGAGAACCATCCACTCTGGTATGCTTAATAAATGATGTGAGAAAAATAAGACTTTTTGATTTACGATTTATCCTGTCTTGACATCCAGACTTTCTTTGGGGAACTGCATAATTTGTGTTTCCACATTGGGGCTATCAGTAGAGGGGAAAGTAGTAATACTGCTTTTACTACATGATTTTTACCCTAACTCTGCATAATGTGTGCATTGTGTTTTCTAAAATGCTTTATGAGATTTTAATCAGGCATTTGAAGGAGTCAGTGTAGTTTAAAAACCTATGTATGTGGGAAAGACACTATAAGAATATAAGTTTAATATGCTGGCTTATAAATTCTGACTTTTGCATTGTTGTCCAAACACTCAGTACATAGAAGGCAAAATCTGAAACATGGTCCGGAGGGTGGGTGCAGAGACCTAGGAAGGATACAGGGTAAGCACTTCCTACTTGTTCAAGCTCTGTCCTCTGGGATCTGCCCCATTAGCATTGGAGGAGGACCGACCAGTGATTTGGGTGAACCGCCAGCCACCTTCTTCTGTTACTAATGACTGCCAATGGTTTTGCTAACAGCCTGCTCGTATATTCACTAAATCTAGTAACACTGATTAACTCTGTCAGCACTGCTACCGAACTAGCCTATGGTTCCCAAAGAGAGGATAGCTTAAACTTTGGGTTTGCAATACATTTAACAGAGTGTTTACATTAGTTATCTGGTTTACAATAAAAATACAATAAAAGATGAAGAAATAATTACTTGCAGCTTAGGAATGAACTAAGAATAATTATGTTCTGAAAAATATGTTCTGAAAGAATTTCTTTATATTGCATTATTACAAACAAATTTATGCCACTCATTATGTATGGAAATAAGCATATTTTTCTAAACTAAATACATTAAAGATATCTTCACATGCCAGATTTTATATTTATATATACTTTACATATATATGTGTGTTTATATGTATATGTTATTACATTTTATATGTATAAATACCATTACATTTATATATTTGTTTATATGTCTATATTATTACATTCCAGTTGATGTTGATTAATGTTTATTATATAGTGCAAAGGAATATTTTACCATGATCTTTCAAATATCAGAAAATAATATGGTAAAAATAATAATGAATAGTGAAAAATACTGCGTCAAAAGACCAGTCTCATGAAGACACACGGTGGAACATCAGTTCCCTTAACCTTCAGAAACAAATGGTCACTCAGCACTTTCCAAACATTTGTGATCAGGTAGTGAATATTTCTACAATTTAAAAAATGCTCTTGTAAAGAACTTCTCAAAACACAGATGACAAACTTCAAGTTGCTCATTAGAAAAATAAGGCAAACTAAAACTAAAATCCCACCAAAATGTTCCACCACACAATCTGTACCCACAAGCGCAGCATAAGGGTTGTTTTGGTGGCTTGTTTTAAACACTTTAGGGATTGTTGCAGCAGTAAACATTTGCACTTCTGTTTTAGAAAGTACATTGCCAGTCTGAATCCTGACTGTCCTGGCAGTGATGTGCTTAGACAGTTTGGGCTGCTGTAGCAACGTCCCCTGCCCCTGGCAGTGAGGATGCCCTAGCCCTGGTAAAAAGGGGGCACTGGGAAGTGACTTGCCCAGTTCTAAAGGGCCCAGCCTGCCTGTGGACCTCCTACTGATGGTGTGGAGCATGGCCTGTCTCCGTACAGCAAGGTTTTCCTTGGACCTCAGCTTACAGGAGGAAGAGCTATTCTGGCTTCTGTTTTAGAAGTTCCAGTCCTTGTATGCTGGGTGGCCTGGTGAAGGGCTGAGCAGAGGAGCGCTGCTCACCTCATGGTGGACAGGAAGCAGAAAGGGTGAAGGAAGGAGCCAGGAGGGAGGCCCTCATGGCCCAGGCAGCTCCCAGAAGCCTCACCTGTGCCCATATGAGGCTCTCAGGGTTTCCCAGTATAAAACCTAAATCCACGACCAGAGATGCTTCTATTAGTGTCGACAGAGAAAGTAAAGACATTCATCTTGTTTTGTCTAAATCCTTCCCCAGTTCCTTAACAAGAAGCCAAGAAGTAGTTAGGTAAGGAATCAGAGCAGGGACTCACCTAGGAGGAATAAAGGAAGGATGTTATAGGAGGAGAAAAGTGCACATAGGTTGGAGGATTAATTTTTGCAGAGTTCATTTTGCATTGACTATATAAAATAGAGTATCCAAATTCTGATAGCAAGACACCATTGAATAAATAAATTGTATGGCTTACTTTTCCTACTAACTGATGACTATTTATTCTAAAAATAACCTGCACCTGGCATATGCAGTTTATCATGATTGTGTGAAACAACACATACCCATGTTATACTTGGTATACAGCTTTTTGGCAAGTCTTTCCTTCCAGGTCCTATTAGCAAAATGACCAAAGCAGAGGTATATGAATGTATTTAAATTCACCATAACTCACCATTTCCTTTTTACTACTGACTCTACCACATACTATCTTGCTTAATTTGTGTTCCATGAAAGCCTATAACTCACTTCTGCAGCCCAGGGAGTTATGACATGGGAATTGTGGCATGCATCCTGGAACGGAAATGCTCACTCAGACACCTGCAGTTCCACCTGTCTCGGGACACTGGTGTCCACTGCCTGTGTGGGGCCAGCAAGAGCGACATTGTCCATCTGTGAGAGGCACGTCTTCCAAGCCCGCCCACCTGTATTTGCATGCTTCTGTAATTACAGCCATATGTGCTATTCAATGTAAGTGGCAATACTTAGTGCCACACCGGGTTTCAGAGTGAGAAAAGTTACTGTGGAGGGACAGTTGGGTCGGTACCTGGCCCTGTTAGAGTCGATAAGCAGCCCTCTAGTCTGAATGTTGGTAAGTGTCCTGAAAATGTGCTTTAGGAACTGACAGTGTTTGTGCAATGTCCCGTCTACCTGTGAGGACATCTGATAACATTCACTTGCCTTGCAAACTTGAATGAATGAGGAATGAAGAAACAGGAACTGGGACGGAGAGAGGTACAGGCAAATCATGCAGAAAATTAGCACTCGGAAGTTTTTGTATTCTCAGAAGTGGAAAGTGTCAGAATGGGCTCAAACTCAGAGCAATGTTATGTGAGGGGCCAAGAGACAGGTCTCCAAGCCTGGGGTATACCTTCTACATATTCTTAGAAATATTTCATTTTAAAATGTCTCAAGGCTTACAAAGTCTTCCTCATAGGTGGTATGGAAGTGTTGGGGCAATGGATAACGTAATAGGAAGCTGCTAAGTATGACTTTCTCAGACCAACTTTACAACACCAAGATCCAGAGAAAGGGCCAAGAAGCCCTGAGTGTAACCCACCCAAGGCTGCATTTAAATGACCACAAAGTCTATGCCCAGCGTCACTCTTCCTCAGAGCACTGTGATTCTGGCTTGAGGTACAAAAAGTGAACACATTTGTGCATCTTCCTTAAGAAATCTTCATCTGGAGACAGTAAGTTCTATGACAATTTTGAACTAATCCAGATGCGCACCTGAGATATAAGACATGGAGTCTAGAATTGCCTCTGCCTTTCATGGTGGCCCAGAGGTCCTGGGACAGTGGCTTCTTCGATGCCACTGAAGAAGGCAGGGCTCAAAGGCCGAGGTTCCCACAGGCAGGAGCTGAGGAGGTGACCCTGTGCTCATAATCCACTGGGGACACTGATCAGAGAGCCAGGGTGCAGGCGGCCAGGATGGGATGGGGCAGAGCCTGCCCAGAGTGAGGGGAGAGGACCCCAGGGCTAAATGTCACCATGAGCTTCAAGTGGCACACACGTCACCCATCAGAGTCACTTCTCACGGGCCTCTCTGCTGTCCCTTACTCAGAGAGCATTGCGACTTTGTTAAATAATGCGTGTCTCTCCCTACATATATTTGTAGAAGGCATCTTTCTGGCTAACGGGAGGTGCTTTGCACAGGACCGAAGCTCCTTGTCCTCTGTGAGCTGGTATTAGCAGCGCAGTGTAGAGACTCCGACGGTCACCTATAGATATAACCGTGGCAGCGGGAAAATGAAAACAAACTCCCATCAGGGGCAAGGGGTAATCTGCAGTATTTACACTGATTTCGGCAGGGATCAAGCACTACCCCGTCTCTAGCCAGATCGCCAGGATAATGCATTCATACAAACACTACAACTGGAAAGACTGGTTTTTATAATAGATTATGGTTCTGTGGAAATCAGTGTGGAGACACCTCAAAGATCTAGGGCTGGAAGTCCCATTTGACCCTGCTATTCCCCTGCTGGGGATCTTCCCCAAAGAATTAAAAGAATCATGCCACAATGATATATGTGCACCCATGTTCATAGCAGCACAGTTTGTAATAGCTAAAGCTTGGAAACTGCCCAGATGCCCATCAGCTGGAGACTGGATAAAGAAAATGTGTTTTTTAAAAATAAAATGAAGTACTACTCAGCCATAAAAAATGATAAATTAGAGACATTTACAGCTAAATGGATGCACATTGAGGGGTTACTCTTAAGTGAAATAAATAGGACACGCATTTGTAGATACTGAATAGTTTCTCCACTGTGAGAAACTGAAAGTGTAAATAAGGACTAGAAGGTATAATAGATAATGTGAAACAGGAAGAAAAGGGGCAAAGGGAAGTGGGAGGGTTAGGGGACAGGAAAGAAGGGAATGGAATTAATATGAGAAAATGAAAAGCTGGAAACAAAGTCTTTGTAAATAGGGAGGGATGGAGGGGTGAAGGGAGGGCAGGGGAAGGGGGAAAAGTAAGAAGCAGGAGAGATTACGTAAAGGTGCAAATTTCCAATGATGAATGACATTATATTGTATACTTAAATTCTACCAATAAAGTTAATTAAAAAGTAGATTACGGTTACATCACTAATTTAGTAGGAATTTCAAATAGCAAAGATAATGAGTCCTCATCAGCACTGCATGGGAGGCACAGTAAGCTCTGCATGTGGGAGCCTGTAGCCTTCCCAGCACCACGCCCTCTCTTCTGCCAAGTTTAGCAAACAGGGGTCTCACAACTTCCACAAGGCCGCAGAGTTTGGCCTTGCTCAGAGACAGCTCCCATGAGGTCAGTCTTCAACAGGATGGCTCCTGATCTTACCCAGGCTTTGTCCTTTGTTCTCCCACTGTGTATGTCTCAAACTCTCTCATCCGTCCTTCCAGCCTTCCACCAGTCTTATCTCCTGGTATCCATGCCTCCAACTGGACATCTGCTTCCCTACCACTGGCGTGTCGTCACTGTCATGTTTGTCACCTACCGCTACCATCCAGCATCTATCGTTGCCTGTCTGTCATCTATCAGTTTATCACTTACCCACCCATCCCCCATCTGCCCATCTGTCAGTCTTCATCTGTCTGTCTGTCTGTTGTGACCTCTCTGTCTCCTTACTTTCCACACCTTGTTTCCCAGGCTTCTAGCCAAACTTCAAGAGAGCTTTGTCTCTCTTTATCCATAGATAACAGTATTCATCAACAGACGAAATATTTTTTTCAGGAGAAAGTATTTTGTTCTTTACAATGAGAATTTCTCAAATTTATAATGTATCAGTGTGTCAAATATGAACTAATCTTGTCTAGATGTCACAGTGTTGTTCGTCATGACAAAGAGTCATGTATGCTGGGGGTCTAGGGTGTAACTTAGTGGAAGAGTAATTGCCTAGCAAGCACATGACCCTGAGTTAGTTATTCTGCACAGCAGGAAGAAAGAGAGGAAGGAAGGGAGGGAGGGAGGGAGGGAGGAAGGAAGGGAGGTAGGGACGGAGGGAGGGAAGGGAAAGGGAAGGGAAGTGAAGGAAAGGGAAGGAAGGAAGGGGGAGAGAGAGAGAGAAAGGAAGGAAGGAAGGGAAAGGAGGGAGGGAGAGAGAGAGAAAGAAAGAAAAAGAAAGAAAGAAAGAAAGAAAGAAAGAAAGAAAGAAAGAAAGAAAAAGAAAAAGAAAAAGAAAGAAACGTCAAGGCTTTGTAAAACTTAAGTGTTGAAGGGGCAACTTTATACCCTCAGAAAGTCTTTTTTATGTATTAATAGGGACAATTACATGAGATCTGCACATAGAACTTTAAAAGTATTTTTTGTGGGGTGTTCTGGGGATCTCAAATTATAACTCCTTAACTCTAATCACCATTTCTTTTGCTTTTATTAGGTTATTTTCTAGTTAATCCAAACAACCTAATTGAAAAACAAATTGATGTGTAGGCAAAGTTTAATTTCATTTTAGATGTGACAACAAAATAATTTACAAAGAACACAAATTCTCAATTCCTCAAAGTCTTATTAAGTAAAGACTCGCAACATGCATGTGATTGTCCTTGTGGTTAGTTAATGCAGCTTCCTGGCCCCTGGAATCCACTGAAATCAGGACGGACGTTCAACACTACATGGATATTTGCCATGCGCTAACAGTCACAGGTGTCCCAGTGATGCTGAGTAACTGCCTGTGCTTTCCATTCAGGTCATCAAGCTTGCCTTTGAAGAGTTCGAGTTGGAAAGAGGGTATGACACGCTCACTGTGGGGGACGCCGGGAAAGTGGGGGACACCAGATCCGTCCTGTATGTGTAAGTATGTCGTTCCTGTTCTCTGTCAACACAAGATGCTGCCTCGTGCCACTTCCCTCCAGTTTCATCCCATCCTGTGCTTTGGGAAGTAGGGCTGTTTTGCAGAATAATGAGAGGAAAATGTCCCCTTGTCTTCCTCACCAGAGGGTGTCATGCAGTAGCTCTCAAAACCAGGAGCCTAGGATCTGAGCTCACCCGCAGCAAGTGTTTCTGTGGGATTTCCATTCATATTCTGCTTATAGATTGCTGAATATGTTTGTGTCTGTGAAGAGTTTGCCCTGAGAACATTAATGTAGTGCTGTGCTAGAGAGAGCCCCATTGTGCTCACACAGCCCCTTTATTTAAGGATTGCTTACAGGACTACTCACATTTGGAGAGGCACCATGGTTGGCCAGGCTGTCAGTGCTTTTAGAAGTGAAAGGACCACGCCAGGCCACACTGCCAGACGAATACTTCCACTCACTGCACTTTGAGCATCTTTACATGGAAGCGTCGGTTTCTGTCTCATCTGTGTGGTTCATTGTGCCAAGCTGAGTGACTAAAGTTGTGTTACTGGCTCGTGGCTTAGTGGTTCCACTGACCTCGCTGGTATTGTACCTGCTGAGGCCCTGCACATCTTAGGCAGTCTTGGGTTAGAATCCCCCATACTGCCTTCCCTGGTGCTCATGGTTGCCCTGTGCCTCGCAGTTTAGCTGCATGCTCATCCCTGAAGGACATGCTCAGCCTTGGCAGGTTGCCATGTGCTCCAGGTTGCTGCTGCATGCTGGAGAGGTGTCCAACTCGGGGACGCTGCCCTCAGGGTCCTTACCCCTGGGTGCATCATGGTCTTGCCTGAGTCTCAGGACGTCATGGCTTCGCACCTGGACCCACACCCCTCTCTGCTTTTATAACCAGCTGTGCAGTGCAGGATTTTGCATGCACACATTGCTGTAGTTTAATTCATTTCCCTCCCCACCTCAAAGGGAGAAGGAGTATCCTCAGTCACGTGGTTGTGTCTTTCTATGTGTACCTGAAATGTTGCATATATTTACTCTTCTGACACAGGGCCATTGAAGGTCTCTATTTCCCCAATGCTCACCAAATAATGATGATAACATTAATTGTTCTTATTTTGCCAAATTACCAGATGAAACTTGCATCTCTTTACCTTTAAAAATAGAGTGCTAGATGGGGTGGCAGGATTCCTGGCCATCTTCCCCCAGGTGACCAAGGACACACACTGCTGTCCTTGGTCAAGGACAGAATCCACTGTCCAGAGATGGCATTGCTGGCAGCAGCTCTGCTATTTACTGTCCCTGCGACCCTGAGGGAAGTCATTTTACCTCTCTATACCTCTAAAATATGTATAACAAACACTTCCTGCTCATGGTAAGGAGAAAAATGAAATAATGCATGTGAAGACTCTGGAGAGCTAATAAGTGTAACCGATATGTTAACAAACCTTTATTATGACCGTAACATCTAATTTAAGAAAGGATGTCGCAAAAACAAATGAGAGAAATTTTTAAATCAATGCAAAATTTTAAATATAAATGCAGCAAGGTAATGCCCTGTAACTCCCCTCGGGTCGCTATTAAGGGCTTTGCATTGCACTCATTTTTAAATGCTGCATTGTTAGGAAGGCGATGGCGAGCTATATGTTACCGTGACATAAGTGTTATCAGCTCCTCTCTGAAGCTGGAATCGATAAAGGAAAAGCTAGGTGGCCACTGACTCCAAGTGAGGCACACGTGGGGCGGGATCGTGTGACTGCGGCCAGCTGGGCATTTAACCAGCTTCGAGAGGGCTGCAGGAGCCACCGTCCTCTGTCCTTGGTGTCCTGAATCAGGGCAAGGGGGAGAGGTGGAGGCGCCACCAGCTTCCGGAGCAAGTAGGTGATTGAGGCAGCCTGCCAGCGCACGCTGAGAGGACGTCCATGCCCGTCGTCCTTCTCAGCTCCGAGCTTCTCATCTAACGGGAGGGGCCCTGCACAGGTAAACAGCAGGCCAGGCGGCACAGTCTCGGAACCTCCTGGCACATTCCCAACGTGCAGGCAGGAAACGTTTTCGTGCAGACGGGAGCTTGCTGCCTTTCACCCAGCAGCTCTGCCATTCTGTGTGGAGGGGCTGGTGGGGTTCTGGTCTGACCTTGACTTTGTAAAGAGAAATCTGTAAAGGGAGACAGAGTGAAGATGAGGTAGTTCATCCTAAAATGTAAAATTCCTGTTTCTTGTGGTAATTGAAATTTCTGCTAGTGGCTTTTACTTCTCTCAGCTTTTGTGGCATGTGTACGTGTGTCACACACACACATATGCACACGATGTGTGAACACCCAGGGGCTCCTTCAGGACCCCAGCCCTCCCAAGAGAAGGTCGCACTTGTTCAGGTTACTTATACAGACTCAAAGGGAGATTAAATAGCGCTGTAGTTTACAGATCTTCATGGAGTGCTTTCCAAGAATGTATCTGACAGTTTCCTGCTGGCTGGTGGGTTGGGAGGCTGCGTTCACCCAGGAGTCCTGGCTGGGGTGGAGTAGGTGACAGGGCTCCGGGCGTGGCCCAGCACTCCACAGGGGACTCTCCTACAGGGAGGCCTGCTCAGTGGTGCCTCTGCTCAGTGCGGGAGCAGAGCAGGACCCTGGCCAGCCCTCCTGTGGCTGTGGGAACCCCCTGTGTGGACCCTGCTTCTCCTGGCCTTTTTGGGGGGTGCTGCTCGTTGTTGTTTGATTCTGGTCTGAGGCCATAGGGCAGGACGCTCTTTAATTAGAAGATTCCTGGAGGAAAGCCCTGTCCTGTCTGCTTTCTTTGCTGTCACCGGAGTCCTCACTGAAGCCAGTGCCCTGGGGGCATTCACATTAGGAAGCAAGACAGGGAGGCAGCCGCCTCACAGCCTCTAGGCAAAGCATGCGTGCTTCCTAGTGAGAAGCTGAGGAGAACTCAGAGCCTGAGCACGGTGGAACCACACGAGCCAAACTTTTCTTTACCCTTCTCCTGAAGACTCAGTCCTGGGTCCCAGGGACAGGGCAGGTCCTATCCAAGGAGACCCAGCTGTTCTTGGCTCAGGTGAACTCATTCTAGTGTTCCCTTCCCTCCCTTTTATCTGAAACCGTCTCTGCTTGATTCTGGGGGGAAAGTTTTATTGAATACCAAATATTATGGCAGAGCTCAGCAGGGAAAAGAAAGATAAGTGGCAAGAGTGGCTTTGCCTTGAGGAGGGACCAGATCACTGATGTAAACTTTAGATAACTGGCGTGAAGCGTATAAATTATTAATAGTAACAATAACTGCACAGCTTTCCATTTGATATCGTATCTTATATTGTGGAGGCATATTACGTTTTACGACACTTATTTTTATTGATTTTAGTCTTCAATGTAAGATGCCTCAAAAATCTTACACGCTTCTAAACATTTATTTGGTTTAGTTTTAAGGAAAAAGTCACCTCTTCTAAGTGTATTTTGGCTGTATTTGTGGGATTTTTCTAACTCTTCTGTGCCTACAGAGTAATCTGTTCATAAATATATATCCCTAATAGGGGAGAAACAAGCGCTAAGATAAAATAGTTAATATCAAAATGAGTGATCTTTTATAAAAGCTCAACTATTAGATAATAAGAGGTAAGTGAAGCTTGAACAATGGATTGGGCACTTCCATAATTGCACAGAATCCACCGAAACTACTACAGTGAGGTTGTTTTAATGCTTAGTGACATTCATGAGCTGCAGAGCCCTTTCCACACCAGAATGCCCCCTCCCCGGCCTGTTTCCATCAGTCCATGCATGCAGTGCAGATGACTGCTTCCACCGGGGACTCGGCCTGCACACAACACCTTCTCTCTTATTTTACATCCCTCCCTCCCCGCCATCCCCTCTGAGGCTTCCTCCCTTTCCTGTTGGCAAAAGCTCTGTTTTCCCTTGCTTCCTTGGAAATTTGACATGACGCCCCCACGATATATGTAGAAACCACCAAGTGTGAACCCTTCCACGCCAGGTCTCTGTCCCTGGGCAGGTGTGGGGTGGGCGTGACCACGCCTGTTGGGGTGTGTGAAGGGTCAGTGTGAGGACAGCTCTGGGTGGGGCCTCTCTCTACCCCAGCTGAGGACGCCACACGGAGGACCTCTCCGGTGTGCTCTGCCACCTGAGTATCCAGTCTGCAGGGCCTGTGGTGTCGACCTCCCTGTGGTAACTGCATTTGTTAAATGTTTCCCTTGAGGACTCTGTGCATGTTCAAGCTGAGGTTTGCCAATGCTTTCCCTCAGCCTGGCTTTGCCTTTCCTCCTCCCTACACAAGCATCCATGCTGTTGATCGGTGGCTCTGGTGGAGTGAACTCCGGCCTGGACTTTGGGGTGGAGTTGAAGAACACTGCCTCACCTTAGAGCTGGAGACCCCGTGTATCTCTAACAGTTTTATAGCCTTTCCTTTGCCTTGAAGGCTATCATCCATTTCTAGTTAGCTCTGGGTGAGTTCACGACACGGGCTGGGTTCGTTTCCTGCTGTACCACTTACGTGGCCACGCACTCCTCACTCTTGCTGAAAGCATTGCACTTCTGCACCTTTGTCAAAAATCATCTGGTTGAATTTGTGTGGTTTTTTCTGGGTTCTGTGTTAGGAGCCTTCGTTCTGGGTCTGGTTCTCCAATGATACATTGAGTCCACCGACCACTTTATAGGTGATGATATCAGAGAGAAAGAGAGAGAGAGAGAGAAAGAGAGAGAGAGAGCTCTCACTTTGCTCTGATTTGTCAAGAATATTTCAGCTCTTCTAGGGCTGGTGCCATCCTGAGTGAGTTTGGGAATAACCTCATGTACATATAAACACCTCGATGGAATTACAGTAGAAGCTGCATTCCTTGCAACTTAGAGACAAGTGCTGAGCTGTGTTTGCTCCCAGTTCCCAAGTGTCAGGTGTTCCATGACATGTATCCCTTTCTGCTGTCTTGTTCGAATGGCAGGAATACACTGATGATTTTAAATATGGAATCAACCTTGTGTGAACATAACCACTTTCCTTCTGTGGTAGAGTACGATTCTTTTTATAGATTGTTGTATTTGGTTTTCTAGTATTTTGTTGAAGATGTTTGCATCTGAATGCAGGAAAAATATTTTTACTCTCTCTCTCTCTCTGTCTGTCTCTGTTCCTCTCTCCTTCACCCATCTCCCTCTTCCCACCCCTCTCTCTCTGTCTCTGACTTCTGATTTTTATCATTCCCTTCCTCCTCCTGCTTGCTTTGGGTTTCCATGCTCTACTTTTCCTAGTTTCTTGAGCTAGCAATATCAAGGATATTTTTTCACTCTTCCTTGATTCTAATGCCATCAATTCATGTTTTCGCTGTCGTCTTGATGCTGTTTCAGCTGCGTCCCACATAATTTTATACAGTGTTTTTATTTTCACTTATTCTATATATTTCTTACTATCTCACTTGAGACTTTCCCTTGGATTCATGTGGAATTTAAAAATGTGCTGTGTCGTGTCCACAGATTTAGAGATTTCTTGGTGACTTTTGTGACTCGTTTCTAGTTTGGGTCCATCATGGGGAAAAGCCACCCCACCATCTCCCCATTCACCCGTGGGGAGATCTGTTTCCGGGTCTTGGCCATGATCCTCTCTTGACCCCTTCCACAGGGACCCCGCACCGAGTGGATGGTTCTGTGACCACTTCGGGTCCTGAGGGCTGAGGGTGTGTCCTTTCTGATGTTTAGTCTGGTTGGTAAAAGAGCGGGGCTGAGGACCTAAAAGACAGACTCGATTAATCTATTTCTTCCTCTCTGCTCCATTGATTTTTCCTTCACATTTTGGACTCTGATGTTTGGGTGGCGACCACCATTTGGGGCAGTGACTTCTCCCTAGGGCTCACCCCTTGATCATTATGGGATGCCCCTCCTTGTTCTAAGTCAGTCCTTTGCTTTCATGCCCATTTCATTAGAGATTAATAGAGCCACCTGTGCTTTTGCTGTTATTAACATCTGCACAGTCTACCTCTTTACATTTTTAACCTTTGGCTACCAGTGGACTCTGAGGTGAGCCTCTTTTAAGCAGAACGTGGTCAGTCATACTTTTTAATAGATTCTGCCTCTACATCTTTTGATTGGCATATCCTGACCATTTATATCTATGAAAGTGATTGACATATAAATGCTTTGTATACCAATTATTTACTTTTTATTCGTTTCTGAGGTTTTCATTTCTCGTGTTCCTCACATTTCTGAGTCTGAGTTTTTTAGTTTATTTTTTAAATTCTCCTTTGATTTGTTGATGGTGTCTTTAAATCTAGTGGTTGCTGTGGGTGTGGAACCCACATGAGCTCCAGCAGTGCACCGACAGATACCCTTCTCTTGTTGCTATAGCAAATTTCTATAAACTAACAAGTTAAGAAAACTGAAATTGATGGAAATCAGGTTCACAGGCCCAACATCAAGGTGTCAGCAGGGCCACCAGCCTCCAGGCTCAGGGAAGAACCTGCTCCTTCCATCTTCCAGCTTGGTGGGCAAGGACAGTCCTGGGCTCCTGGCCACATCATCCCACTGCTGCCTCTGTGGCCACCTGAGCTCCTCCTGTCATGAGAGATCCCTGTGCTCTCCCTGAGATGGTACCTGAGGTCCTCCTGGATGACCCCAGAGTAAGGTGCTCCTTGAGTTATATCCTTAACCCTTCACATCTGCACACTGCTTCATGCACAAAGTAGCACTGGAGGTGCCAGGGTCAGGGTGTAGACATGGAATATCCATCGTCCACTGCAACTGGTGTCAACATTGATCACTCAGAGTGCAGGGTGCAGATCCCACTGGATGCAGGGCCCTTTACTATCCCTGCTTTATAACACACTGTCTCAAGGATCAGATGCCGCTGACTCCTGTCTTAATCATCAATGCTAATTCCGGAACCCATGATGAGACCAGTGGTCTGTGTCACATGTGACGTCCCTGCTGGGTCCTGAGCTCCTTCTCCATCTGCTCCCCAAGCTGCTTCAGGACACCATTTCTTTTTTGGGGAAGAATCTCCTTGAACCAATTACTAAAGGTAGATCTTCAAACTACACTTCATTTGTAGCAACAAACTCTTGCCCGGGAACTTTTAAACAGGCTTCCCTCGGTCGACGAGGGGCACATCTGAGGGAGGGTCACGGTGGCCAGCAGTTCTTACCCCTGGCCACCAAGGTCTCAAATGGGCAATGTATTGTCCCTCAGATCGGTGTCCCCTGCAGGCAGCACCGGGTTTGCTTCGGTTGTCTTCAAGATTGTTTTCTTTCTCTTTAGTTTTCAAACATTAAATTAGACATGCTGGGGAATGGCTTTGTTTGGTTTTGTGTTTTGAGAGTATCCATTTAGTTTCTTGGGTCTGTGAGTTGATGTGTTTTACCAGTTTCGAGGGAGTCTCGCCTGTTACCCCTCCTGTCTCCTCCCAGCCCTCTCTCCCCTCCTGCGGGGCTGTGGTGCTGCAAAGCCTGGCCCTGGCCTTGGGTCTCATGGGCTCCTGAGGCTTTGTTCAGCTCTATCTTCCTTTCTTTGATCTTTTTCTCTCTGTTGGTAAGTGAAGGCAAATTCTGCCGATATGTTCTCAGTTTCACTTGAGTCTATTGTTACTCTCTCCTTAATATGAAGCAAATCCAGCAACTTTTATTTCAATATCTGTATTGTATTTTTTACTTCCCAGTTTACTTCAGTTCTTTTTAAAATAACTCCCATTTCTTTGGAGAGCATTCTTTTTCTTCTTTTACATTTGTTTGCAGAGAATTTGTAAACAGTGATTGCAGCCTGGCTGAAAGGTGACTGGGCTCAAATCCTTGTCTGGTAATTCTCACCTCCCGCTCCTTTCCGTTCCTGCCACAGATGGTCTTTTCTTGCTCCAGTTGTGGCTTCCTTTCCTCTCCATGCGATGCTTGTGCCCTGCTGATTCTCCTGCTGTGCTAGAATATCCCCTGGCTCCTTTACCTCAGCAAGGAAGCTGCTTCTTGGGCTCAGCCTGGGGCATCAGCGCCTCCAGGGTATGACTGACATTTGCTTGGTGGACCTGGTGCACAGGGTCTCCGCTGCTCCTACAGGGCTGGAGGAGGACAGAGGGACCCACCTAGCGTGACACAGGAGGGGGTACCTGTGGGGAGCGGTGGTGAGATCTCACCCCTGCACCCTCACACTTGTCCCTTCTGCGTTGCTTGTGGCTCTGGGTGAAGAGGACATCTCAGCCCAGACAACAGAAGCAGTAGCTGCCTCTTTTCTGCTGGCCCCACCGGCCCCGCTGCCTTTTCGGGAAAGGGATCCAGTGTCTCCCCGCCGTGGCCTTTGTTGGCTATGCTCCACAGCTCACCCTTGCCACTGGTCAGCCTAGCTGTAGTCAGGTGGGCACCAGGTGGATCGAGGGGAGAAATGGGCTTACCTGGAGCCTTCTGCTACCCAGCAGGGATGGAGACACAGGGCCTGGGTAGCCTTCAGTTTGGGGCCACAAGACACCCCTCACTCTGCTGTTTCCCTGGTCCTGGGACCCAGACCAGCTTGCTTCTCCTGCACTTGCTCTGAGGTGTCTCCTGGTCTTCTCTGTGAAATTCGCAGGACTCCTCCTGTGCTTGGAGGGGAGGAGAGTGAGAGAAAGGCTCTTCACGTCCGCAGAAGGAGGAGTCCACATGCTTCCAAACAGCTGGGGCCGTTCAGTGGAAGCGATCTACGAGACACCCTCACTGTGGGCCCTGTTGGGTTTGTCCTTTGTGATGTGTGAATCCGGAGGCTTGGGTTAGATCTTTACACAGCTCTGCCTGGGAACCCTTGGCATTCTCACGCTGGCCAGCACCTTTAAAGAAGGACTGTGGAGACTGAAGCAGTGCGCACCCTCCCCTCGCTGCCTGGCCAGGGTGGAGTCCAGCCCCGGAGCGAGGGGTTGCGCGGGTGGAATGGGCACCTGGGCCTGAGGATTGAGACCACAGGTTGCGCCTCAGCCCCCAGGATGCGGCCCGTGGGATGACGTCACCACCTTAGCCCACGTGTGACCTCCCTGAATTTTAACATTGCATGTGAGACGGAAATTATTCTTACAGATACATCCACCTAGTTCTCAGAGTCAGCTTGGCTTCGGGCTCAGAGCCCTGTGCGCCCTGCACTGGCTGTGTGCGGCGCTGCCTGTCCCTTAAATGACCTCTTGCCAGTAAGTGGCACCTGCCAGGGGTGGCCCGGCTGCCAGTGGATTGGGAGCCTTTGGTTCACCTCCCCCACTCCGGTGCCCCTCACATGCCTGGAAAATCATCTGGGAAGATGGACAAGACCTAGGAGTACACACCGGGCCCCGGGAGCCTGGAGTGTGGAGTCCTTCCCAAGCTGTGTTGATTGACTACCTGACCTCTGACAGGACCCTGGCAGCTCTGCCTCTGCCAGTTCACCCGAGAACATGTGCGAGGACGCCCCTGGTCTGCTGAAGGTGCTAAGTCTGCCCTGCGAGGAGGGGTTGGCCGGGTGCTGAGCAGATCAGCCTGCACCTGCACTTCCTGTTCATCTCCAGCCCACACCGGAACCACCCACCAAGGACAGTGGCCATCGCAGGCTGCAGGTCCCTCACTGTGAACGCCCGGCCTCCCGAAGGAGGCATGGAATGTGTGCATGTGTGTAACGGAGAGTGCGCAGGGTGTGAGGTCTGGCCAGCTGTGTCGTGGACGTGCCCGCCTTGCTTTTAGGATGTGTTGGCAGCTGTGCTCCTTCCAGGGCCCCAGCCGAGTGCAGGTGTGGTGGGCTCCAGCGCTGCTCTACATAGATTTCGTGTTTGGGCCTGTTAGAACATGTTCAGAAGGGATTTCCTCCAGCTGTGAGCATCTTCAAAGCACCATGCAGTACAGCCGGGCTCTGATGTGCACAGGTCCGTGAACACTGCTGAATGGGGTCGGTGTAACAGGTGCCCGACTCAGGACACAGAGCAGCTCCTGTCCCTCTGCAGCCCCCAGCTCCCCCAGACCCCACACTTTGGATACGTTCTCGGTCACAGCTTCGTCTGTTTCACACTGCCACACAGAGAGCAGAGCACTGCCGCACGCAGTCCTGGGGTCAGCTCCCGGGATGGAAAGTGATGCAGCCGCCTGGCAGCCAGCCGGGAGGGGCCTGTGGCCTGCCCAGGACCCAGCAAGCTCACTGCCCACCCGGCATTTACTGCAGAGAAGCCCAGGCTTCATTTCACAACCATCAAAGTGCAGCAGCGATGTGAAAATCCTGCAGCAGAGGAGAGGCCAAAGCTGTGACACTGGTGTGAAGGGATTCTGCTTGGTGTCACCCAACAACTCAGTACCCACTAACGAGGGAGTCCTGTTTCAAGAAGGAAGTTGGGTTCGATCCTCGCCATCCCTCCATAGCAGGCGAGGAGAGAATGGGGTTGAACCTTTTGGCAAGGACCAGTGCGAAGATGTGACCAGGGGTGAGGTCGTGCTTGTGCACACTGCCAGCGAAGCAGAGCCTGACATCGGAGCGAGTGAGTTGCGTGGGCCCCATGAGTGTGCAGGAGCCCTGACCCACCTGTCGGTGAGCTCGCAGTACAGGACCCTCTCCTGTGCATGGGCACATCGGCTCACTCCGTAGGGTACCTGGGGTCATCACTGTCAAGGCTGCTGGCTTCAGTTCAGTTCCGAGGCCGCCTGAGAGGAGCCAGCAGGAGCCTCTCGGACTCCACCATGAGGGATGCAGATTTGACCTGCAGATCGCACTGACATAGTTCACTCAAGGCTCTTGTTTTCCACATGAGGAAACAGGTACCAGAAAACAATTTCGCTGAAACCACAGGGTGAATTAATGACAGAACCATGACAGACCCCAAGTACCCAGTGCTTGTTATGGTGCCTGCAATAAAATAATGAACAAATCAGTATCTGGAAACTGCCACAAAATATGAGAGTGTGACTGTGATGTGGATTGATTGATATTTTCACGTACGAGCAGTGGGGACACTGGCCGGGGCACTCACATTTGCACACAAAGCCCAGAACTGGAGGGGCCCATGGGGGGATCTGAAAGGAGCAGTGCTGAGATGATGCCCGTGTGTGTCTGTCGGAATTGGGGTGCGTGGGGCTCTGCGGTGACTGGGGGCGGCCTTGTGCTGTCCGGGTAAGGCAAGTAGGAAAGGTCCACTGAGGCCCGTGGGCCCTAAACGTCCGGCTGTTCCCCGGGAACACGGGCGCTGCGTCCTGAGACGCCCAGGACTTTGGGGGACAGTGACAAAGATCAAGGATCGGGTGGAGTTGGGTGAAAGAGAACCTGCCTGCATGCCAAGGTGCTGGGTTTGATCCCCTGTGCCTCATAAACAAACCAAACATTGAGTGTGGTTGTCTGGGGGTGGGGAGCCAGACAGCTGCACAGGGTGGGTCCCCCAAAAATACTTAGTCCTTTAACAAAAGGGTAAAATTACTTCAGCGTTTCATTGAGATAATTTTATTTTTAAGTTTAACCTAAAGCATTATGAATTATAGTGTCAATTTTGGAGAAAATGGAGTTGCTTAAAAATAACTCCAAATTACATGTTATGATGAAAGTGAAATTATGGTATCAAAACCAGCATCTGTTGTATTCTTCAGCTGTTTCACACAGATAAGCAGCGATACAGGATGACAATTTATTCGCTTCTTCATTGTAAATGTATCTTCTATCATTGCTTCTAAACTAAAATAATTCCAGAAACCTCAAAGAGAAAATACAAGGAAAATGTTTTCCTTCAGATTAAACGAAGCTAAAATAATTTTACTTCTATATTAACATGTTAAAAAAGTATTTATAGTGTACGCATTTCTAAAAGGCTAATTTTCAACACATTAATTGAAAATTAACTGTACTAGAAGCCTTTTCAAAGACCCAGCAGTCAAATAAATAGAGGCTTAAAACAAACTGAAAGGGAAAATATCACTAACCTGATTTGACTTTTGATTGTGCAAACTTTGTGAGTGAAAAAGTGTTGCACTTGCTTGTTCAATTTCATGTGAATTCTGAGAAAAAATGAATTTAAAAATGTCTAGTTAGTGCAGAACTGTAGGAAATCCAGATGAGCTCTCTGAGTTGGGACTGAAGTCCTTACCCAGGAAAGTTAACTCTCTGTGGTGTGTTAGAATTTTCTACAAGATAATTAAGTTTTTGATGATTTAAATTACATCAACTATCTCGGCAGGAAGTAATGTGGGAACCAGGGGCGAGGGCCGGAGAAGACATCAGAGGGGCTGGCATGGGCTACTCGAAGGTCAAACCAAGAGGTGGAAAGGGAGAAAAGCAGCTCAAGGGCTGGCAGGACACTCAGGGTGGGTGGCTAAGGACTCGCTTCTGTGAGCCAGGGGCTGCAGGAGGGAAGAGGAAGACACCCAGAAAGGGCACGGCCGAGGCAAATGGAACTTCCAGGTGTAGCTTTTGAGGAATCTCGCTGGTTTCCATCCTGGTTTTACTAGTTTATATTCACACCAGTGGTGGAGAAGGGCTCCTTTTCTCCTCTGCCTCAACAGCATCTGTCATTGTTTGATTCTTGATGACAGCCGTTCATTCCGGGGTGAGCTGGAATCTCAGTGCTTTTCATTAGTACTTTTATATTGGCCAGAGATGTTGAAATTTTTTCCTGTATTGACTGGCTCCTTGCTGTTGGGAGCAATGCTACATAATTCTAGGGACAAATCATTGGAGTAGGCCTAGTTCTCCTGCCTACAGCCCAGCCACAACATTCCAGACATAATTGCATTTTGGCCTCAGGTCACAATTGAGACCTCTGTGATCCCCGGATGCTGTAATCTCCAGGACAAGACCACACCTTCAGGAGAGGACAGGGAGGAACCAAATCTCCATCTGCATAGTTCCTCCTTGTTCTCAGATTTCCACTGCCCCCAGCCTTTTGTTACACCTTTTTTATCCCAATGAACTCTGCATTTCACTTGTTACATCTGTTTCCCCATGTACTGAAGAAAAAGTGCTGCAAGCTAGGGGGCTTTTGTCTTTGCCTCCCGGAGCAGCACTGATCAGACCCAAAGCTCAGCTTCTTCTCAGTCTCATTTTTCTGCCTTTCCTGTCATTCGCCGTGTGCTGCCATGGCTCACAGGAGACCAGGACTCACTGCAGAAGTTCTGGTAACGACTCCTTCCCCTGTTCCCTACACCTTGCACTCGCTGGACAAGTCATGTTCCAGTGATCCACCCAGACCCAGTTTAGAGCAGCACACAACTCGGAACAGCTACACCTCTGAAGCAGCCTGTGTGTCCATCTACAGACGCTTGGGTACAGAGAGTGCTGTATTCACACAGTGGAGCCCTACCCTGCCTAAAGAAGAATCGATTTGAGTCTAGGAAAATGGATGCACCTCGAGACCATAATGTTAAGTGAAATAAATCAGACACACAAGCTTCAATATTTCATATCTCTTATATGAGAAACACCATATATATTACCAAAGTTGAACGAAGAAGACCTAAAAATTCTAAACAAGCCAATATCAATGAATGAGATTGAAAGCATATTTAAAAACTTACCAACTAAGAAAAGCTTGGGTCCTGATGGGTTCACTGCTGAATTCTACAAGACATTTAGAGAGGAACTACTGCCACTACTGTTTAACCTCTTCAGTGAAATTGAAAGGGAAGC
>NW_004624861.1:1936667-2068019 GCF_000247695.1 Heterocephalus glaber | reverse complement strand
CTTCTCCATTGTTGGTGGGAGTGCAGACTGGTGCAACCACTGTGGAAATCAGTGTGGAGATACCTCAAAGAACTAGGGCTGGAAGTCCCATTTGACCCAGCTATTCTCCTGTTGGGTATCTTCCCCAGTGATTTAAAAGAATCATACCACAGCGATATATGTCCACCCATGTTTATAGCAGCACAGTTTGTAATAGCTAAAGCTTGGAAACAGCCCAAGTGCCCAACAACTGGAAACTGGATAAAAAAGATGTGGGGTTTTTTAATAAAATGGAGTACTACTCAGCCATAAAGAACGAGAAACTAGAGTCATTTATAGCTAAATGGATGCATATTGAGGCCACACTCTTAAGTGAAATAAATAGTACACACATGTGAATACTGAATAGTTTCTGTAATGTGAGAAATTGAAAGTATAAATAATGATTAAAATGATTAAAATGAATAATTGATAATTTCAAATAGGAAAAGGTCCATCGGGGTAGGGGTGATGGGAGTGGAAGGGGAAAGGAAAGAAGGGAAAGGAAAAATTATGAAAAAAGAAAAAAATGGAAACAAATTCTTTATAAATAGGGAAGGGTTGAGGGGGTGAAGGGAGGACAGGGAATTGGGAAAAAAATAAGAACCAAGATCCATCATGTACAGGTACAAGCACCCAATGATAAATGTAAACGTACTGTGTACCTAAAATGTACCAATAAAAGAATTTAAGGAAAAATAAATAAATAAAACTAGAAAATACCTAAATGTTTTGAAATTGAGAAATTCTGCTTAAAATTAGAAGCTATTTAATTGAAAGATAATTAAAACAGTATAGTTAAAGATTCTCTTAGATGACAACTAATAAACAAGGCAGATGTGGTGGTGCACAGTTGTAATCCCAGAACTCAGGAGGCTGAGGCAGGAGGCTTGCCACAAGTTCAAGGCCAGCCTGGGCTACACAGGGAGACCCTGTCTCAAAAACAAACAAAAAAAACAAATACAAAGTAAGAGATAATGACATAGAAGAGAAATTTGGAGATCTAGACAAATCATCCTTAATCTTGACAGCAAAATTCATGAAAGGTAAAATTAATAAATTGAGCTTTATTAAAATTAAAAATTTTTACTCTATCAAAGAATCTAGTAAGTTGATCAAGTCCCATGCTACAGATCCTGAGAAAATGTTTGCAACTGACATATCAGACAAAGGCTTACCGTCTACCGTCCGTTATGTAAACAGCTCTTGATGTGGGAAGAATGAAAGGAGAGAGAAAGGGAGGGACGCAGAGATTGAGGAAGGGAGCGAGTGAGGGAGGCTGAAAGAAGGAGGAACGAACGGAGGCCACATAACTCATGTAGAAAGTAGCCAAGACACGAGCAGACTTTCCATTTAAGATGGTGCACAGATGGCCGATAAATTCATGACAGGATGTGCAACAAAATCAGCAACTGCCTAAATGCAAATTAAAACCACAGTGAGGCAGCGCTGTGGGTGTTAGGGCAGTAAAGGAATGACAGCACTGGGTGCTCACTGAGGACAGGTAGAGAAACTACCGCTCCGACACTGCTGATGGCCGTGTAACCTGCCCCAGCCAGTCTGGGAAATCAGCTGGCGGCGTCTTTAAAAGTAAATGTGAGCAGATAACCCAGCAATTGCATCTCTGAATATTTGCTTCAGAGGAATGAAGATAATGTTCTAGGAAAACCTGCACCAAAGTGTTCTAAGCAGCTGTGTGTGTCATCTAGAGGAGTGGGGTCAGCCCAAGCACCCTGGGGCAGGGGAGCAGTCACACCAGCCCTGGGCTTCCCACGCTGTGATGCCTCCTCGGAGACACAGAGGAGCTCCATGGTGCAGACACCAGGACTGGTCCCTGCGATTCAGCCAGGTGAATGGAGGCAGAAGAAGACGAAATGCTCTGCCACTCCACTTACGCCGGACTTTGAATGAAATGTAGAACTAGAGACACAGTGGGGTGGCAGGGCTGAAGGGGAGCGGAGAGGGGCTGAGGGCCACCTGGCGGTGATGGAGCCGCTCGGCCTGAGCACACTGTGGGCCCGGCGGTGGGACTGTACAGAAAGTAGTGTGCGTGAGTTCGCCGTATCATGGTGGGCAGTGTGTGACGAAGCACAGTGCGGTTTCCTTCGCAGAGAGCTTCACCAGGCCGGCGGAGCCAGTGCGGTGGTGCTCAGCGTGGCTCAGCGTGGCGGCTCTGTAACAGTGGTAGAGACGGGAAATCTGTGAGCGTTAGGTCTGTTACACTGGAATAAAACGTATACACGGCAGAAAATAAATCTCTTTACTACTAAACAAGCAAAAAGGTGTAAAGAGCAACCTGTCGAGGAGCCCCCACTGTGAGCAGGAAACAGTCGCCGGCCCTCGGCCCTGGCTGGGCACGGCCTCTCCGTCCACACCGTCGTGGCTGCTGTTGTTCTCAGGTAAATGCCTGCCGCTGTCTTCCTTGGAGGCCTCCAGGACTCTGTGCGCCCACGGTGAGGACTTGGCCTTGGTGGACGGACCGTGTGATGGATCGGCAATCCGTGTGCTCGTACTCCCGAAATGACTCTGCTGAAAGCGCCGCTTGCTATTTGATGAGGGACATTTATTTTGGTTGAATTGATTTCTTTCTTGCACTTTTTCTATTTCGACATGCTTTTCCCTCAGCACCTTGAGTTCCGTCAGTGGACTTAGTGTTTCTTTTCACTGGCTGCGGGCAGCTGCTGTGTGACTGTTTTGCTAATGTGCATTCCATGCTTTGTTGCATCTTCCATTTGGCTGGACCTGGACATTAATATGCAGGAAGAAGTTTAATAAATGCGGCTGGATCTGTTGCGGCCAGGCACGCTGTTCTTCTTTTCAATATTCTCTTACTGTGTCATGACCTAGAATGCGTTTTTCAAAAGATTTTTGATGAAGGTACATGATAATTCTAGACTAGACCACCCGAGCATTTTGTGAACAAACCCTTCCCACTGATCGACTGGCATACATTTCCCAGTCGTGTCCAATGGCCAACCGTCACTGTTTTCCAGGACCGTCCCAGCTTTACCAGGCTCAGCCCAGCACAAGGAAAAGCCCCTCAGTTCAGGCAAATGGTATGGTCAGCACACAGATGCTTCTTAAAATAAAACAGATATTTGCAGCAATACGATGAGGACTGTAAAATGTCAGCGATCTTGATGTTTAAGCGCAGTACTAATATAAATTACACAGTCTTGGAGGGGGTCTTTGTGTAAGCAGCCAGACCCTGCTTCCAGGTAGAAGTCGATATGTTTGTTGTCGCCTTCGATAGGTCTGACCCTCTCTTCTCCTTGCAGACTCACGGGATCCAGTGTACCTGATCTCATTGTGAGCATGAGCAACCAGATGTGGCTGCACCTGCAATCTGACGACAGCATCGGCTCCCCTGGGTTTAAGGCTGTTTACCAAGGTAGGAGCAAAACCCATTGAGAATTGGGGACCAAGACTCCAGGCCAGGGCAGGGTGCTGATATATGTTAGAGAAAAGAAAAGCAATGCTTTGGACTGATGTTGATAAATAGAGGCAAACTATTTATACCTTCCTGACAGTCCTCAATGTTTACAATCCTTTCCAAAGGCTGCGAGTTCTGACTTGGAAAGTGACTTGCTGTATGTGTCACTGTTACAGTAAAATGGAAAAGGAGGCTAAGTAGGAAACATAACCTATCAAACCGGGCACAATAGCACATGGTTGGTACTTTGAAAACATTTTATGAGCTAATTCAATATGAAAAGAAAAGTAAAAAAACACAATATAATACACATGAAATGACTTATATTTGCAAATTTTAGTGAGACAATCCATGTTCCGGAAATGAATGATCTGTACTTTACATTATTTTTGAACTATATGAGAACTCGGAAAGTTGTAGAAAACTGAGAGCGATGCAAATAGTTCCTGACGACCAGATGCAAATGGAAAATGCTTCCCTGCGGAGGAGAGCCAATTGAGCATTGCCCTGTGGCTACGGAGTACTTTTGATTCTGTAAGAATATTCATTGTAGCAGTTCTGGTCATGTTCATGCGCACATTCTGTGGATTCTATTTGAAGCAGTTTTCAAAGTGTCTTACTAGATTCGTCATTTTTTTTTTTTTTTTTGCTTAAATTCTTTTATTGGTGGAGAATTTGTCATTCTTTACTGAGTTTCATAAGACGTTTGATGTGATGGAAGTTTGTGTGCAGAAGGGGAAATAAGTGCTGTTAGTTTGCAGATTTGGAATTTCATTTTATTCAGTTTTCCTTTGTGAATTTGCATAGATTGAAGGCTTGGATTTCCCAAATGCATGCTGTAAAAGTATTTTCAGATGAAAAAAAAAAAGTAATACGAAGTTACTGCATGTGAGGTCAATGAGACAGAAAATAAAAGGACTCCACCAGCTCCAAAACTGTAACCCTGAGGGGCTGTCATCAGGAGTCCTGAGGGTGGATGGGTTATGGTGCATTCACATTCTTTCCCTGGGAGCGGGAGTAGCAGGATGGGAAGCACCCTATGGCGAGCAAGCTTGGATATCTCTAACGGGTAAAGTAGGTTCCCCCTTGCTAGAGGAACAGGGTAGATTGGGAACTTAATGATTGTTTTTTTTATGAAAATGTTACAGCAAAATAGTCCTATTCACATCCCACTAAAAGGTTAGGACAGAATGCATACATTACTGCTGAGTTCTTCCTGACCTTTGGGCCTAGATGTGACCTTCAGTTGACCTTCTGCATGACTGCAGTTACTCAAGAATGCGTGGGCTATTTACACATGGCCTACGCTTGCTGCCATCTTTGGAAGAATCTAAAAATATCAGTGGAAGACCAAACACTTCCCAACAGGACAAATTACAGCTGGTATGAAGACATACACACCCTAAAGCATGCAGTTCAGAGGGGGGAAACTGGCATCGTTTCTGTACTGTGGGTCTTTCATGATTAAGGATTATCAGTACTCTTAGCTGCAATGGAAATACTGGTTCATGTGTCATATTTTAGCCTGATGACCAGGCTATATTAATTATTAGCACATTTAACTGTTAACCCATCTGTTCACTGTAGCAATGTCTAAATTGCTATAACTTGAGATGCCTGGAGACATAAATGGCCCCTGGTGCCTGGGATACAGTCAGGTCAGTGCTGTGCATTCTCTTTGGACCAAACAACGTGATCACTCAAAGAAGACAGCGAGTATAACTTTGAAGCTTAAAACATTGAGAGAATTTTTTCCAAAAAATAAATTCTAGAATTGGTATTTCCAGAGCACTGTATTAACCTAACATTTCCCAGAGAAGATATAAATTAACACACTATGGTGATCTCCTAATATATAAATGATCACATGAAAAGAGTTGTTCCTGAATTATGCTGTCAGAAAATGTGTACAGCTGATATTTACAAACAATTTCATTTTCTAGCCGGAGGTACTACATACTTTTGACTAATCATAATGTTAAGAACACAGGCTCTGCTGCCAGACCACCGGGGAAGAAGCTCGGCTCTGTGTACTTGACAAGGCCATTGTCCAATCCAGACAGCTTAAGCTCAAAACCCCTAACACGCAGAGTAAGAACTCAACACATTCCTGCTAGCATTTGCCATGCACATGTTTTGTTTTTAATTTGGAAACGTGTGTGCAAATAATTTTCACTCTGTAAACAATAGTGCTCGCAGCAAAGCACATGAGCCCACTAGCAGGGTATCAGGTGCATGATCACCAGCCCGCTCCTCACCTTCTGCTATGCAGTTATCTTCTCTACCACACTTGCCTCATTTCACTGAGTCCTCAGAGAAGTTTCCAGTGAGTATAGTGCCGTGCCCGGTGTCACAGTCTGCCTCCTATTCCGCACACTCTGGACAAGCTGCTATGTGAGACGCGCTACATTATTGTAGTTTCAAGTCAACCAGAGGGCTTGTGAGGCCGACCCCAAGGGGATGGCATTGCATTTACTCTGCGCCATGTGGAAGATTCCCCACATCAGCCCCACCAACCTCCCCATCTGTCTCACCAGGACAATGACCATCTGGGGTCTGTGAGGGGCCCCACTGTGGTGGGGGCACTGAAATCTTTGGGTCACCCTGTTGCTCTAGATGTTCCTGGTCTCTTGTCCCTGAGACAGAAACCCCTCAGCTCCCACTGCTGCCCCTCCACCCAGGCACACAGCAGGGACACAATGACCCAGGGACAAATAACGGGAGGACACAACGTCCTCTCCACCCTCCACTAGCTGGGCTGCCACCCCAGGCACAGCGGCTTGGGGCATGAGATTCGCTTCCCCTGTCCCTCCCTGGCCCCCAGAGAGTTCCTCTCTCTTCTGTCCCCCAAGATGCCCGGAAAGTATGGGAATTGGCTCCAGGCAGCAAAGTGAGAGGTGCACCCAACAGCTAACTTGCGTCAGTGTGTGTGTCATGCAGTGCATACTCAGATAGACAATGCACACACACGTGTGTGTGTGTATACTGCAGCATAAAGAATGTTAACTGACACTTTGCCCTAAGAAAATCATAGGAAAAAGGATATAAATTTTGAAAATAAGGAGAAGTCTTGCAGATAATTTTGTTAGAAGTCTGAGAAAGTGATAGGAGAGAGGTGAGCTTTGTTTCTTTAAATTTCTTTTAATGTTTTATTTGTATTAGTACGCCTGTGATGTGCATGCTGATGCATTCATCGGGGGGCTGGTACCTGTGCGCAACGCGTCTTACTGCTTTATATCCTCTTCCTCGTCCTTCCTTTCTCCCCCGCCCCTCAGTCCCCTTCTCATTATTTTACAAGCAAGAATATTTTATTAAAATGTTCTATTTTAAAACCCAAACCCTACAAACTATGTTATAAATGTAGTATAGCTGTATAAAACAATACTATTCATCTATTAAACATATGGTATGACAATACACATAATTTAAATTCAGCTTGCTGTATGTATGTACGGACTGTGCATACGTCTGCATCCCATATATCCTTTGTATATGTATGTATCATATATGATGTACACGCAGAATCCGTATATTCGGTAAGTCTCAGGATGTTACATAGGTATATGAGAGCTAATGCAAGCCCAGGGGGCAGTTTCCCACTTCATAGTTTAGAATCCTATAATAAGTTTCAAAAGTAATTATTAAGGACCAAAACCTTTTTGTGAGCCAACTTGCATTTCGTAAAAGCAGAATCTCTTCTGGTCACGCTGTTAGAGAAGTGTGATGGCTTCGTTAGAGGTGAGGTAGGGTCCGAAGCCAGTAGAGTGGAGGGGGCTAAAGAGAAATGAGAAACACCGCAAGTGTGTTGGATCCCTAAGGTGTGCCGATAAACTTAATGAAAAAGAAGGACACGGACCAAGAGTACGTTTGAAAACTGGGGCCAGGTGGAGCCTTGGGCTGTCGGGAGCTAATGTCCACCTAGACTCTAGCGCTCTTTATTTATAGTGTGAGACAAACGGGGAGAGGAGCCAGGGAAACTCGTGCTCCGTGGCCCACGTGGCCTAGGCTGAGTGCAGTGTGATTGTCTCATGACTGGGGCACACTCAGCCAGGGACCAGGAAGGATGCATATGTCGGTGTCACATGTGGTTCTTTGTGACTCTCCTTAGTGCACTGATTTTGAGACGTAGTTCTCTAAATTATGAGCAAGCAGACCTCAGTTTTCCCTGCTTTTCCCTAAGGACTCCTGTGAGCCGAGCCTGGAATGGAATTCTTCCAGGCCATGGTGAGAACCTGCGGACTGGACCTCAGGTGCTGGAAGGGCATAGTGAGGACCCGGGGAGGCACCAGGCGTCACCCACGGCTTGCGGCACAGTTCTCCGGGCCTGGTCAGTGGACAGGGCTTCGTGTGGCCAGGCCGGGCAGAATGGCTCCTGCGCCCGTGGACAGGTCCTGAGCCGGGTGGAGCAGCTGGGGACCAAGTGAGGAGCCTGCCAAGTCACAGCCCAGCCTCACATCCCAGCCCCGCATCCTGCCCACATCCCTGAGGTGCTCAGTGCCCGGTGCCGAGTGCCTGGTGCTCAGTGCTCGGTCCTCAGTGGTCAGTGCCCAGCTCGGGCCCTGCATGATGGCCCTGTGGCCCCCTGACCCGCCGTCCTCCGGAAACACTCTGCCAAGCCCTCAGCCTCCACCCGTGTGTTTGTCTTTTCCCCGTCTCCTCCACTGCTGCTTTCATTCCACCCCGGTGCTCAGTACTCCAGAGCTGCTATCCCGGCCTCAAGGGTCAGCAGGGCGACACTCCTTCCACCTCCTCCGGGGCCTGGGCTCTTCCATCCTCCCATCCTCTTCTGATGTTTGCTCAGTCCTCCTAAGGAGGCACTCAGAACACAACTGATTCAAGGCTGTGCTTTAATTCTATGAGGAAATTTCCACCTTCCTGAAAATGAAGTCACATTTGGCCAATTTCTTATTCTTTACATCTTCGACTCCTTTGCTAGCAAGTCATTATGTGTGAGCAGACAGCCTGCTAATTATTTCCTTTCTTCCCCTGGCTCAATTAGTGCTATAATTTTTCCATATGTTCTTGAAGTTAGAAGAAAATTTATTAAGGCTACCAGCTGGAATTCAAAAATAATAACTTCAGCAGCTCCAACATGAATTGAGTTCTTAGAGATGTCCAAATTCCAAAGTCTAGATTATCTTATCTCATGTATTTTTGTACGTTATAAAATAATTTTCAAGAATTGGATTTTTTTATTCCCTTTTGCAAGAATTTTTACAGGATTGTTTGTTGACTGCGTTTCCTGAGCAGCTGTCCTTCAGTGAACTACAGGGGTGGCTTTCCTTGGCTTAGCTGTAGGGGTGTGGATGGGAAGTGGGGTTCACCGGTCTTTTATTCCCAGACAGACTGAGTCACTTGGATGTCCCTCTCTTTCCCTGTAAGGCACGAGCCAATCACTAATGCTCTGGTCAAATGCGTCATCTCTGAAGGGGTAATAACTGGGGTACTGCAGGATAAAGCATGGCAGGAGATGGGCAGCTTTACTGGAGATGACAAAGTGTCCTCAACTGGAAGCTGTAGTCGCGTCTGCACATTCTGCACACACGCCTCAGCTGAAGGAAGCTGTCTAGCAGGGCAGCGGAAACCCTTTCTGAGCAGCTCACTCCAGGCACCTGCTGGCTCAGCGCCACCTGCGCTCCCTGGCCGGGCTGCTGGGGAAGCAGCTCGTGCCTCCCTTGCTCCACTGCCCCGCACCCTCCCTGCACCTCCTTCCTTCCTTGCCATCAATTCCACTACAACAAACTTCTAAAGTTAGTTTTTAGTTCATTTTGACTTTATTGCTATCTTTCCAAACTGCTCACCTCCTTGTCAGAAATGCAGTTATGCTTGCGAGCCCAGGACTGCGCCTTTAACTTTCCATTTTCTTCGGGTACCCAGGGGCACTCAGCGGTCCCACCCGCTTCCTCCTGGACGGTCTCCTCAGAGTCCAGGCCACAGGTCTCATCTTCTTTCTTTTGCTGTGATGCACCAGCTCCAAGTGTGCTGCACTTTCAAGGGTATAACCCCCGACATTTCTGTGGCATGCTTTGTGTCATTCCTCAGTTTTACCCTCCAAATATTGGGGTGGTTTTGCTTTAATTCTCTGGGACTCTATTCAGGTCCATCAGAAACCCCATTTGTCACCTGCCTGTTCTCTCCACCCCAACTTGTTTTCATGCACTTCCACCCCAACCACTGCACGGTGGCAGGTGGCCTTCCCTCCAGGGCATGCTCTGTGACTCGTGCTCCATCCTCCTCTGTGCTAAGATCCCTGGCTAGGATCTGCGGGAATTTAGCAAGCCTCTAGGGCCTACCTAGAGAACACAAAGCAGAAATATTGGTATACAGTCTGCTATGCATAAGATAAATCTGTAAAGAGCGTGGAGTTCACAGATGACGTGATAATCAGCTCACACGCCGGCTATGGGCAATGGGCGATGGGTGCACTGGGGTGGGAGGACGCAAGCTGGATGCTGGCTACGTGAGGCTTTTCCACCTTAAATGTTATGCTGCCCCCCGACAGACTCAGGGGGGCTGGGACGATTCTGACCCAAGGGCGGCGGTCTGCAGGACACAGGGGCCAGGCAGCCCAGTCCGGGCCTCGGGGACCCCAGCAGCCCTCTGCCCCACAGCTCCCTGCGCTTCCTGGCGGGGTCTCATCTTCAGTCTTCTCTCTCATCACTGCTGTGCTGCAGCCAAGGCCCAGCTGGCTGCCTGCCTGCCTGAGCTCCAGGTTCACTAAGGGAACAGGCCCAGAGCAGAGGGTGGGGTTCTGCATCAAGAAGATCCTGGCTACACCCCATCTTCACTGCCTGCTGGCCATGCTGGCCCCCAGGGCCATGATGCTCATGAATTTCCTTCCATTTCTGTTCTTTCCTCTGTGAAGTGGAGCAAAGGGCAGAACCTGTCTCATAATTTGCGGAAGTATGCAGTGTTTCAGTGAGAGGGAATTAAGTTACAGACAGCATCCATGTGAGGAACACAGTGTGCACCAGACAGTGTGCTGGACACTCAAATCTAAGCATCTGTCCATCAATCAGGGAAAAGGGAGCAGCAAGCAGTGTCAAGCCCTGATCTCAGGGAGTGTGTGATCCAGGTTACAATCTACAGTCTTCCCACCACCCATGGCATAACTCACTTGCCTCTCACCTGAGAGCAAGCAGGTGCTGGATGTTTTCTATTAGTCCTAACAGTGGTAATAAGAATGTAATAGCATCTTCCTTACAACATGCCTTCCTAGATCTCCACAGAAAACAAATCTGGGAAGAAAGAGGAGATATGGAAATTATGCATATATACATACACACTGTCTTAGCTTTCTCATGCCTGAGACACAATACCTGATAACCACAGCTTAAAGGAGGAAAGGTTTAATTTGGCTCTTGGTTTCAGGAGGTTCAGTCCATGGTCATCTGGTTCCAAAGCAGAACCACCATGGCAGAAAGGTGTGGTGAAACAAAATTGCTTATTTCTTTTTTTTTTTTTTGGTACCGGGGATCGAACTCGGGTCCTTGGTGCTTGCGAGGCAGGCAGAGGAACCACTGAGCTAAATCCCCAGCAAAATTGCTTATTTCATGGCAAAGCAGGGGAACAATGCCAATGAAAAAGGGACTGAAGACTAGAAATATTACTCAAGGCCACAGATCCACGGCCCAGCCAGACACCCAGGAGCATGCTTCACTAATCTGCCAAGCATTGCTTAATCCAGTGAATCCGACAGATAAGGTAACAATACCTATGTATACATAGAGTGAAGTATGTGTGTATGTGTATACAGAGTTCACAAAAAAACGTATAAACATTTCAGAAAAACAAAAGCTTGTGTAAGTATTTTAATACTAAATTTACTGAGACATCATGAGATTCATAGAAGTTACCTTTGGCGTCTACAATGACAAGAGCTGCCCGAAGTGGTGGCCCTGAGCTCCCAGATGTTTATTAGCACAGCGAACTGCTGCTTGCGTGACCTTGGTCGTTGGGATTGGTGCACGTGCATTTTCAATTTCTTCCCTAAGGGCCGCAGTGCAGGGGGTTTTCTGTGATGTACAACATTCTTTGGGATACTCCATGAATAAAACTATTAAAATATTTATACAGATTTTTCTTTTCCAGAAGTGTGTGTACATTTTTTGGCTGACTCCCTATATTTGGCCCTTACGGTTTAGTTCTGTTTCCTTCTCTTCTATAAATGAGGCTGTACATGTACGCATTCAGATCTTAATTAGTAGATATGGATATAAACAAGCAAGAAAAACCAGAAGCAGTCAGTGTGACCAGCTCCCTCAGAGTGGTTCAGTGCACAACCTGTGTAACTAGACTGTGGCTTTCTGCTGGTAGGAATTGTACTGGGGTGGGGTGGAGTTAAGCTCTGTGCTATTGCCAACTTATTATAGGGGAGACTTAAGTAGACAAAGTAAATAAATAACAAGCAGCTTTATTTCATAGCAAATTTTATACTGAAAATTTATTTTAGTGACTTCATGAAAGTATTTTTATACCCAGTAAACAGCACATACTTAAAAATGCAAAGCCTGGTGAGTTCTGACAGACATGTACCCTGGCCCCACTACCTGCATGACACACAGGGCCTTCTCCGCGTCCCCTGGCCCAGACTGGGTTAGCAGAGCAGAGGTCTCTGCCCCCTGTGCTGCCACGGCCTGGGTCCCTGGTGTGGTGCTCGTGGCCCAGGCCGGGTGCCTCCCTTTTGAAGAAGCTGCCAAATTGTTTCCCAAAGTGCTTGCAGCATTGCAGAACCCAGCAGTACATCATGAGTATTTTCCTGCATCTAAATTCTTGGCACAATTTGGTGTGGTCAGTCTGCTAAAGGTTAGCTCACACAGTGAGTTTATACGACATTGATTTTCTCATCATTTTAATTCAGATGCTTTTGGAAATGCATTCCCTACCTACAGCCTTTGTGGGGTTTACGGTAGGAGGTAGCAGCACTTCCTGCTGGGGTCATGGCTTTGACCCTGCTTCTCTGGGGACGAGGCTGCATGGGGATGTTTCTGAGCTGCAGGAAGCCCCATGTCCCACAGCCACCCACACCCTGGAGCTGGCCCTGAGTGCCCATCTGCTGGCCTTTCCAGTTGTCTCCGAAGTTCCCCTTTGCCAAATGTTCACTGAAACGTAGAAGGGGATTCGCTGCACATGTGTGAATATCATTTTTTAGGCCTCTGTGCACCTAGTAGAAATTAGAAATTTAAACTATATATGGCAATTAAAATCTACTTAATTTCCAATTTTGGGTGACAGAAGACAAAGACATTTTCTGTGAGGAACGGGGATAAGAAATGTCAAAGGCTAACTCCCCAGAGAAGGAGACCCACGGCATGGGGCAGAAGCGTCATTTCCCTCCTGAGTTTCCCTGCCCCTTTGCTCCTTTGTCCTTGCGGGCACTCGCTTGCTCCCAGCCTGGCACAGGACCTCCCTCAGCACTGGACACCAAGACAGAACGAGGCCGGCAGCTCCTCCGTTCCGACTGGACCTTCCAGAGAGGGCCGCAGGGAGGGCTTTCTTATCTCTTTCTGAATTCCATTAGAGCAGCTTATTATTAGCCACAGCAAATTGCATTCTTATCTTTACATTTCTGTGGAATTAAAAAAATCTTTTATAACCGAGATAAATGTAGTTAACAGAAGTTTAATGAAAACCATCATTTTGCAAGAGCACATCATGAACGTTAGGTTTTTAGAATGTGATCTAATAAATTGCCTCACGTCTAATAGACCTGACACACGGCTATTTTCTGACAAACAGTATTCGTGCAAGAAGCTTCCCGTGGAATATAAATTTGTCTCCATGCTCTGGAGTCAATGAATATTAAGTAATTTCTTTTTCTTTCATCTTTATTAAACATTTTTAATGCTTGATGCTGGAAGTCTTCATTTTAAATGTTTCAAAACTATAACTAGGAATTCTGGGACCCTTTATTATGGCTCTCTGTCCGTGTGCCTATCATTACCACAGATTATTGGTAAGGAGGGGCCAAGGTCTTTCAGGTATCAGGAATTTTTTACTCTATTTTTTATTATTTTTATTAATCCTGTTTGCTGTACATGATGACAACACTCATTAGGAAGAGACAGTACACAGCATCTCAACTGTTATCAGGAGCTGTGGCATTAAAAGTATTGACATTACACCTTGCTCAATTTGTAAGATTCTGCTTGTGCTTCTAACTTTATTTCTGGCTCTTGATGGTTTAGGATACAGTAGGGTTGCCTTAAATCTCAAAGCAGAATCAAATTTGAATGTTTTTGTTGAGCTCAGTGGGTGCTTTAGAAGGGGCTGTCCCTGGCATAGACGTTCGTGTGATTTACCCCAACTGCGAAGCTGGTGGGGCCCTCTGCTTACTGGTTTTTACCACTAAATAACCTAAGTTGACAAGGTTTTCAAAAGGTAATTTTAGTGTCTCACCTTGAAACTGGCAGAGACAGGGCGGCAAAGCAAGACGTAGGTCTCTGGTGTCTTGCTCATCCTACTGTTCCTAAGGAGAGGCCACTTCAGGGAACCCAAGGAGCCGGACGTGGAGGTGGCCAATTGGATTTGGGAAGTGACTGTCCCCGGAAAAGAGAAAAGAACTTGGGGAAGTGGAGTCATTGCTCATCCAGTAGGGATGCCCTCGGGTGCTTTTGAATCTGAGACATCATGTGATGTTTCACCCACAAAGCAGGACAATTCTAGGGCTAAAAACTGGATGACGGAGAAGCGTTTAACTCCTGTGATTTGTGGGGTGGGATGCTTAGGAGCTGTGTGCGAGTCACTGACACAAAATCCTGGGAAGGTCAAGGGTTAGCTTCCTGAGAAGGGTGGCACACCTGCCTTTGCACTGAGTGGTATGTAAAGGAAAGTACAGATAAGAAAACACAAACTCTGAAATACCTCTCGAGTACATGCTATGCTTCATGTGATTGCCTGACCTGCTTAGGGCTATTTTCACAAATCACTAAAAGTCCCCACCGGGTAGAAGCGCTTGCTCTTTGCTGACCTTGTCCTGTGTAAACGCGTGTGTCTGGTGCACGGTGACCTAAGATTTGCATGCAGTGGGTTCGGGGCATGGCAGGCGGTGGGGGTCCTGGACCTGAGGTCCACTCTGTCTTATAAGGAAATGCTAGTTGTTATACTTCATTGTTTAGGAAACAATGAATAGAAAACAGCCTGTACCTGCTCAATATAGACACCTTTTTTTCTAAAACCTTTGCCTACACTTGTTGAATCCGTGCATGCAGTTACCTGGCACATCAGGGCTGATCTGTACTTATATTTTCTATTTTCTGACCACCGTGAACATTTCATCCAACAGGAAGGGCAAAGGAGGTCATGTAGATGCACAACACAGCAGCACACAACTTCTTCATCTCAGCAAGTTACAGTAAGTCCCTGACTCACGAACAATTCCATTCTGGGAGAACTGTTTCTAAATCAGATGTGTTCGTAAGTGGACAGTGTCTTCAATGTGAAAGTTCACAACTTGAATGTTTGTATGTCAGGACTTACTGTAAAACCATTTTGTGTCCAAATTGCAACACTCGGGTGATATCTCAGAAGTCATCTTCAGTGCTTTACTAAGGACATACATGCTTAACAACCAAATAATCTCCTTACTATGTCTTCTCTACACTACCTATGTCAGAATCATTAAACTGCATATTCACACTGGAACCAGTGTGTGATACAGACACAACTGTGTGGTCCATTTTGCTCACGATTCTCTGACTGAATATAGTGACTGGGCAGTAAAGCCAACTATTCAGCTGTCTCACAAATATCGTAACAGAGCCAACTCAGTCAGCAGAAATATACTAACATGCTGATCTTGGGCTCTCAGAACTCATCTTTCCACTGCATTTTCAGAAAATACTTATTGAAATCATCTTTTCAGAAGTAATTCTTATCATTGAGTCTGGATTGGTGGTAACTCCAGTACTATGGGAAACATGTTTCTGATTCTGAATAAGTGACCCAGTCCGTGGAATTCTGTCACAGAGGGACAGAACCAGCTGGGATACTCTGATGCTCATGTGTCTCTGGCTCTGGTCAGCAGGTCAGCCATGTGGGGGTATAGTGGGGGAACCTTCTGCATGGTGTTTTCACCGTGCCTTTTCTGTGTGTGTTCAGTTCAGTGTCCTGCTGTAACATACGCAGCCCATGAGCACCAGCAGCACCCCATAGCCCGGCCGTGTGGCCAGATATCCTGTCCAGGCTTGTGCAAGGACACTCTGAGGTGTTTTCATAGTGACAACATTGGTTAGCAACACATTTCTCAGAAGATGACTCCATCACTGACAAGGTGACTGTATATAAAACCACTGGAATCAAAGGGATAGGTCAGAAATAGATTTGAAAGTTTTACCCCAAGCAGTAGATCCTGGTTTAGCCCTGTGGTCAAATACTTTCTCAAAATTTATCATTCTGCTGCCTTCTAATTTCTGTTTCACAATTGAATTTCCTTGATGGTATGGCTTTCAACTTACAGCACCTCAAACCCAACTCAATGGTAAGAATTACAGAGGCTACTTTTGAAAAGATGGTTTCAGTGGGGCATTTTCTGAAAATACAGTGGAAAGAAATGTTCTGGGAATTTGTACCATATCTAGAATTCTTGAGTACTCCTTCACATCTGACCTATGTTTCCTTTGTCGCATTCCATCAGCAAATCCCAAATTCTTCACTGAACACAAGCCAGGTCCCAAGAACTGTGTTACACTCCCAGGGAGGCTGAACAGCTGGCACACGTGCCAGCCAGGCAGGATGTCGAGACTGGCAACAGCAGTGTCTACAACCTGTGAGGCAGGGACTGGAAGGGAAGAACAGCAGGAGGACAGGAGTGATGGTGTGGGCAGTCCTGGCCAATGCTTCAGAGGGTTGATGATGCCTGGATGACGAGAAGCACTCCAAGTAACCTGCAGAACCCAGGAGAGACTTATTAACTGGACTGATTTAAAAATTTTACAAAATATGAACACATGAAAAATCATGCAATACAGCATAAATATGCACAATTTTCATTTGTCAGTTTTAGTTGAAAAACACTGGAGGAAAGAAACAATAGAGGTCAGGAGACAGTGAAATAAAAGAAATCTGGGGGTTTGATCTTGACAACTTAAGACAGAAGTGGTAAATTTCGTCTTAGTGGGTCTTTCTCTGGAGTCCATACTGCTGCTTTCTGATGGAGGACTCTACTCAATGAGCATGGGTGCAGCAGGTGGAGTGCTCCTCTATCCTGAGTAATGGCCTGGAGCTGTACATGCTGGTGCCACCTTGAGCTCACCTTTCTTGCTGGAACCATGGGTGTCTTCTGAGGAACTGCATGATCAGGGGCTTTCTTGACCTACATCTGGCTGTGTCCATCTGGGGAGATCAGGACAATCTCTGGTTCCAAGTTCTAAGACCAGTCCTTGTACTTTCTGACTGCATTTTCCTCTAGCGTTATACTGAACACCATGTATTATAAGTTTATTCTTTTAAAAAGTAGCCAACCAATTCCGTAATATCTTAAATATATAATTTTCATTGTTTTTTCAGACCAAAAATGAACAGTTAACTGGCCAAATGCCATTTTATTGCTTTCAATTGCTGTAGTAAAATGCCTGTCATCACAGTAAAACTTCACTCAGGTTTTACTGTCACTCTTATAAGTAGGGTATAGAAGAAGACTATAAATAGGCAGCACTGGTCTTTTTTAATGGAATGCAAAATCAGATTATTAGAGAACTATGCAAGACAAAACAGAGCCATCAGCAATTGGGCCTCTTTATGGAAAGCACTGCAGTTCTTCATGTTTACATCACTGTGAAACATGAACATCCTCAGAATGTTGGAAGAATCTTCAGAAGCAGGAATACAATACTGATGATAATCGAATATTCAAAATCATAATGCTCTAGATTATTCCTGCAAGAATCATTAAAGTGTGCATCCCCAGCACCAAGGAGCAGAGCCACCTCCAGCACAGAGGAGGTGAACCTTCCAAGCCACCCTACCACAGCCCCCAGCACTGAGCAAGTGAGCCATGTGGGCACCACCGGCACACACATCCCCCACCTTGAAATGAGAAGACACGTAAACAAGCCTCAAAACTGGACTCCCAGATCACCTAAAGCAACCCCAAAGGGAAATGAGATGGAACAATCTGATACTCAACCACCTGAACTACCTCAACTGGCAACAAAAGAGGATCTGGAAAAAATGAAATCAGAAATAATTTCTCAGATAACAAGAGAAATTATGCCCATAATGCAAGACATTATTAATCTCTAAAAAACTAGAGGAGCTGAGGAACATGATGGAATCCCAACATAGGAAACAAATGGAATCCATAAAACAGATGCAAACAGATTTCCAGGAGATTAAAATCTACATTGAAAGTTTACCCAGCAGAATGAGCCAATGTGAGGACAGAATTTCAGATATAGAAGATAGAATTGGTATTAGTGACCAGGAAAAGAGAAATTTCTTTAAAATAGTAAGGGGCCACGAGAAATCAATCCAGCAGCTGCTAGAGGATGCAAAGAAGAATAACATAAAATGATCGGAGTCAATGAAGAAACAGGAGAGAGTGCAGACAACATAAAAATACTATTCACAGAAGTGATGGCAGAAAACTTCCCCAGCAGGGGAAGAGAACTTGACATACAGATAAGTGAGGCATGTAGGACTCCAACTAGCCTTGATAAAAAAACCCCTACACATAGGCATTTAATAACAGTTGAGATTCCAGAAACCCACCTGAAGAACAAAATTCTACAAGCAGTTAGAGAAAAAAAAATCACATACAAAGGAAAGCCCATCATAATCACAGCAAACTTCTCAACAGAAACCCTCAATGCAAAAACAGCTTGGAGTGACATCTTTCAAGCCCTAAAGGAAAACAGCCTCCAACCCAGATTGATGTACCCTGCAAAACTATCTTTCAAAACTGTTGGAGAAATAAAATACTTTCATGACAAAGAGCACCTTAGGAACTTCATGAATACCAAACCAGCACTCCAAAAATTTTAGACAATATCCTAGGAAAAGACAACGAGGTTTAAAACCTCAAGGAGCCCAGCAGGATGAATTCCTTGGGCACAACAAGAAATTAAAGCAAAGCAGGAGAATCCAACAAAAAGAAAAAGTCATGACAACGATAAGTCAATATGTATCAGTTATAACCATCAATGTTAATGGCCTCAATTCACCAATCAAAAGAAATAGACTGGCAGAATGGGTCAAGAAGCAAGATTCACCAATATGCTGCATACAACAAACACACTTAATTCAAAAAGAAACTCATAGACTGAAAGCTAAAGAGTGGAAAACAATACTCCATGAAACAGTAACTCTGTCACAGAAAAAAAAAAGCAGGAGTAGCTATCCTCTTTGCAGATCAAGTGGATTTCAAACAAACACTGATTAAGAGAGACAAAAAAGGAAACTACATCCTTGTAAAGGGAACAATCCAAGAGAAAGAGATGACAATCATAAATATATATGCAACAAACACTAGTGTGCCCAACTATATAAAACAAATACTAATGAACACGAAAAATCAAATAAGCACTAATAGTAGTGGGAGACCTCAATACCCCAGTGTCACAAATAGAAAGATCAACTAGACAAAAAATAACACAATACTAGAACTCAATCAAACTCTTGCACAAATGAGCTTAACAGATGTTTACAGAGTGTTCTACCCCATAAAATCAGAATACACATTTTTTTCAGCTGCACACAAGTCATTCTCCAAAATAGACCACATACTCACACATAGAACATATTTAAGTAAGTGCAAAGGAATTGAAGTTATCCCCAATATATTATCAGACCCATAGGCTCATGGAATTGGAGCTCAATAGCAAAAGAAAGCACATAAACACATTGAAATTGAACAACACACTTCTGAATAAGCATGGGGTCATAGAGGAAATTAAAGAAGGAATCAGACTGTTCCTTCATTTAAATGACAATGACAGTAAAACATATCAGAATCCATGGGCCACAATGAAAGTAGACTTACAAGGGAAATTCATAGCAGTGTATACTCATTTAACCCAATTAAACAACCTGATGCTGAACCTCAAGCTTCTAGAAAAAGAAGAGCAGGATAAACCCAAAGCTCACACAAGGAAGGAAATTATAAAGATCAGAGAAGAAATCAATACAATAGAGACTAAGAGAATGATACAAAAAAGCAAGGAAGCCAAAAGTTGGTTCTTTGAAAGAATAAACAAAATTGACAAACCCTTAGCCAGCCTTATCAGGAAAAGGAAAGAAAAGGCCCAAATCCATGCAATTAGCAATGAAAACAATGAAATTACAACAGACCCAGCAGAAATCCAGAGGATCATCAATACCTACTTTAAGAACCTATAAGCCAATAAGATGGACAATGCAGAAGAAATAGACAGATTCCTAGATACATATGAATTACCAAAGTTGAACGAAGAAGACCTAAAAATTCTAAACAAGCCAATATCAATCAATGAGATTGAAAGCATATTTAAAAACTTACCAACTAAGAAAAGCTTGGGTCCTGATGGGTTCACTGCTGAATTCTACAAGACATTTAGAGAGGAACTGCTGCCACTACTGTTTAACCTCTTCAGTGAAATTGAAAGGGAAGCAATACTCCCTAATTCATTCCTGGAAGCAAACATCACCTTCATCCCCAAAGAAGGGAAAGACCCAACCAAAAAAGAGAACTGTAGGCCAATCTCACTAATGAACATAGATGCAAAAATCGTTAATTAGACACTGGCAAATAGAATGCAGAAGATCATCAAGAAGATCATACACCCTGACCAAGTGGGATTCACCCAGGAATGCAGGGATGGTTCAACAGACACAAATCAATCAATGTAACATACTATATCAATAGAGCCAAGGACAAAAACCATATGATCATCTCAATAGATGCAGAAAAAGCATTTGACAAAATCCAACACGCATTTTTGATAAAAACCCTACAAAAAATTGGAATAGATAGTCTCTACCTCAAACTGATAAAAGCCATCTATGAAAAACCAACAGCCAATATCATACTAAATGGTCAAAAACTGAAATCCTTCACACTAAAATCAGGAACAAGACAAGGAGGTCCACTATCACCACTCCTATTCAATATAGTTTTGGAAACATTAGCCATGGCAATTAGACAAGAGAAAGAAATAAAAGGAATAAAGATAGGAAATGAAGAAGTCAAATTTTCATTATTTGCAGATGACATGACACTCTGTATAGAAGACCCCAAGAATTCCACCAGAAGTCTTCTAGACTTAACATCCAAATTCAGTGAAGTAGCTGGATACAAGGTCAACACACAAAAATCAATAGCTTTCCTCTACATGAACAACAGACTCACTGAGAGAGACGTAGGGCAAACAATTCCTTTCACTATAGCATCCCAAAAACTGAAATAGCTAGGAATCAACCTAATGAAAATCAAAGACCTCTTCTGTGAAACCTATAGCACTCTGAAAAGAGAGATTGAAGATGATATCAGAAAATGGACAGACATCCCCTGCTCCTGGGTAGGAAGAATCAATCAACATAGTGAAAATGGCCATACTTCCAAACTTCTAAACTGCTATATAGATTCAATGCAATCCCAATTGAAATCCCAGCGGCATATTTCACAGACCTTGAGAAAACAATCCAAAAATTCATTTGGAACAAGAAGAGACCCGGAATAGAAAAAGCAATCCTAGATAACAGAGACATGGCAGGGGATATACATCCCCCAACTTGAACCTATACCACAAAGCTACTGTGATAAAAACAGCATGGTACTAGCAAAGAAACAGACCTGAGGACCATTTGAACAGATTAGAAGATGTAGAAACAACTCCAGACACACTCAGCCACCTCCTCTTTGACAAAGAAACCAACTACCCTCACTGGAGGAAAGATAGGGTCTTTAATAAATGGTGCTGGTAAAATTGGGTTTCAACTTGCCAAAGATTAAAACTAGACCTATTTCTTTCACCTTACACTAAACTAAAATCAAAATGGATTAAAGATCTAAATATTAAGAGAAACACTGAATGGCTGGAACAGAGGTTAGGTAGAACTCTTGAAGACATTGGTGCAGGAAAAGATTTTATGAAAAAAACCTCAGTTGCCTGTGAACTAGCACAATCAATAAGTGTGATCTCTTCCTCTTTAAAAGCTTCTGCACAGCAAGAGAAATCACCAACAGAGTGAAGACACAACCCACAATATGGGAAAAAATTTTCACCTGCTGTTCCTCAGACAAAGATCTACTATCTAAAATGTATGAAGAAGTTAAAAAAAATCAGACCTCCCAAATTTAAAGACCCAATCAAAAAATGGGCATCTGAAATGAACAGACATTTCTCAGACAGAGAAGTAGAAATAGCAAATAAACATTTGAAAAAGTGTTCAGCATCACTGGTCATTGAAAAGATACAAATGAAAACAATGCTGAGTGAGATTTCACCTCACCCCAGAAAGAATGGCTACTATCAAGAAATCAACCAATAACAAATGCTGGCAGGGCTGTGGGGAAGGAGGAACCCTGCTCCACTGCTGGTGGGAGTATAGACTGGTGCAAGCACTGTGGAAATCAGTATGGAGATACCTCAAAAAACTAGGACTCCTCCTTTTGTAAATAGGGAGGGATGGCGGGGTTGAAGGTAGGGCAGGGGAAAAGGGAAAAATAAGAACCAAGAGAGATTATGTAAAGCTGCAAATTGCCAATGATGAATGTCATTATATTGTACACCTAAAATGTACCAATAAAATTCATTTAAAAAATCATTAAAGTATGACAAATATACCTCATATCCAAAACTTCAGAACTGACCAGCCTCTTAAATAGAATTATGGATGCCTATCAGAAAGACACTTAAGTTTTTCTGGTGTCAGATGTGCGGTGAAGTTGCAAAGACAGTACACAGAGCTTTGGTCCACCTGCACCTTCCTCCCCTGTGGTCACCCTGACATTCCTGCAGCTGCTTCCTCTCAGCTCCAAGTAGCTGCTCACTGAGTGTCAGGCAGTGTCCAGCTCTCTACTGCATTGATCTGCTGTCCTCTGACCTGAATCCTGTCCAGGACCCCGCAGTGGTTTCCTCATCTTCCCTCTAGTCCCCTCTGGGATGTGTCAGGCTCTGAATCCTCCTTGGCTTCCATGACCTTGAGGACTCTGGATGGTGCCAGCAGGGTCTGCACAAGGTCCTGCACTTGGAGGTGTCTGAGTTTCCCTTGCCATAAGCCAGGGGCTGTGGGTTTCTGCAGAGCACACAGTGTCTGTACCTCTTAGTGGCTCTTAGCAGATTACTTGGGGACATAGCTGGGAATCCTCAAGATGAATGACTCGCTGACTAATACGTAGCAGTAACAGTAGCGAATAGATAGAGTCTAGAGCACATCACTCACTGCTATGGTCCCTCTGCATTTATCCTTAAAACTAGGATCCACTCTTTCCCACACACTGGAAAAATACCCACAACATGCTGGCCAGCACTGCCTGCAGAGTAAGAAGTGTGGCTGAGACTTGAGTCTTGGATTCACCTGCTTCCAGAAGGTGGCCTAAAAGCAGCAGGGAAATTCAAGTTAATTTAGGGCAGTTTTATTACTGAAGATGATTTCTGTCAATTAGCCTCAATATGCAGTAGATTTTCCTTTTTTTTAACTGAGGTGTTAGCTATTTAATAGAAACATGAGATATTTCATAGAAAGATACAGGTGAATAAATCAATATGAATCATTTATTCACTTTTCTTCCAAGTCATTTCTGCTTTTTATGTCTTTTGAGAACTAGGGTCATGAGCCGTTCAGAGGGGTCTGTTAGTTGTGGGATTTTACAGTTCTCCTACTTTTCCCATTAGGTAGGAGTACCAGGATATCCTCTCCAACACATGCAAATGCAAATGCATGTATATTTCAGTTGAAAGTCAAATAAATTTGAATATGCATGTAATTTTCTAACTTGATACCAGAAATGTGGAACAGTCATTGTTTTACTCCCTCTTGCTCTTGTGGGATTGTCCTCTGATGGGGACCCTGGTCCTGGATCTTCATTTACTCATTTTGGAAGGGAACGTGAAGATGGCTCTCTCGAAAGCATAGAGCATGGCCAAGCATCCGATGGCCCGACGCACTGGCCTGGTGGGATGGCTCCGTGGAGATGTCCACAAGACACTTAGAAATGCTTCACCCGAGAGGCAAACAGTGGAAGCTTCTGGTGATTTTAAGGACTACAGATTAGTGGATGTTTCCTTAGCAAGCCTTGATCTTGAGTGGAGTTTATCTCTTGTGTTCTGGTTGTCATCATAGGTTTAAACATGTGTACCACTGACAGAAAACCGTAACACATTTTGTACCTTGACTAGAATATTATTTACGAGATGATTATTTTCATAACTGAATTTTACTAAATATTTCTGGAAAACAAAATTGCATTGTACATACCATTCAGTTTTCCAAAAGTGCTTTACTAACTCGGCTCTTGTTTCATATCTTCGAAAAACTTCAACAATGTTGAAAAAGAAAAGTGACTAACTCCCCTGGCTCCTCGATCCATATCCTTATCTCCTTCCCTTTTGCAAAAGGTCTACCCCCTTGTTGCCTATTATCTTTATTTTGCTCTTCAATTTAACTAAAATTTAAATTAAAAAAAATTGTTACAGTAAAAGACACATTACCATCAACCCCCCTCCAACTACTCCCTGTCACTTAAAGCTTCTCCCTTTGTCCTTGCTGCTTTCTGAAGCAGCTCTGGGAGCCCCCTTTTTTGAGTGCCTCTGAGGTGGGATTAAAAGCAAGCGTGGATGCTGCTGCGGAGCGCCATCCAGTGGAAAGGTGGGCTCATAGCAACACGACAGTGTGTGCCCCTCCTCTTTTTGACTGGATTTGGCACTTTGTGGCTTCTGGCTTTTCCTAAAGTCAAAAAGAGTATGAAAGGGAAGAGCTTTGAATCAGTTTTGGACATTGAGACAGCCAGGACAGCGCACCTAAAGACGGTCATGAAAGAGGAGATGAGAACCGCTTCAGAGAGTGACGTGAGTGCCGGGTACATGTGTTCCAAGCAAGTAGGGGTATGTATGGGGCATGAATGAGAATGTGCCTTTCACTATAATAATTCAAAATGTTTTTAAACAGTCACTGTATCTTTGCCCACGTCCCCGTGCTAGAGGCCCGCCTTGCTCGGAGCTTGACCCAGCTCCACCTTCCTAGCTGGAACTGGGTGTGACTGCAAGCATGGAGCTCCCAGAGGCCGCTGTGGCCAGATGGCTGCTCTCCATGCTGCCCTGGAGGCCCCGGGAGGCCTAGAGGGTCTTGGAGGGCCCCACCTCAGCTGGGATGCAGGACCTGTGTGGATCTCAATTTCCAGCTCCAGTCTCGTCCTCTGAAGTCCAGTCAGGGTTCGAGTCAGCAGGGAAGTCAGCTAATCAGGGCAAGTGAGTTTGGCTCCCCACCAGCACTGACCAACATCTGGATAAACCCTAACTCTCACAGCGAGGTCTCTGAGGTTCAGCCTTCTGCTTCCTGGGCTGAACCTAAACAGAGTTGAGATTGGAGATGGATGCTCTGGTCTCTACCCAGAGGAGGGAGCAGCTGAAGCCAGGGGCTCTTGTGTCCACACATCTACATTTCTAGGATCCAGTGAGACGCGGTGGACACAAAGGGGAGGAGCTGACATAATTCCTGAGCAGTCTGAACCCTGACCTCACTCCCAGAAGTGCCTCATCTTTGTTTTAGTGAAACAAAGGACATTTCTGTGACAAGCAGGCACAGCGCCTTATGCACGCAGCAGAAATTTCCCCTGAACACCGTTATTAAGTGTAATTACACGTCATTTTAACAAGCAGGGACCACGGCCACAGCTCTGCTGGGCTCTGGGGCGGGGGTGACCAAGGTGGGCGTGGACACAGCTGTGTGAGGCTCTGGGTGTTTTGAGCAGGACTCTGGGCCAGGGCTCATCCTGCACAGGGGACGGAGCAGGCGCTGTCCCTGCAGGCCTGGGTGGCTGGGTTGGTCCCTTAGTGACGAAAGGAAACCGATTCCTTTCTTTGAAAGGCCAGGGAAGGGGATCTGACCGGAAAGCACCTGTTGGTACCCTTGCTCTCCCGCTGAAGTCAGGAGCAGGGGCTGGGTCAGGACCGAGGAGCAGCAGCTGCTCATGGAGATCTCCGTGAGTCCACGGTGACAGCGGGAGCTGAGGGCACAGGCGACCGAGCGAGCACGAGGTGCCTCACGGGTCTCAGGCTCCTGCTCCCGGTGTGCAGCAGGGACCGGGCCCTGGGTCTGGGTCCACCACAGCGCAGGCAGCTGGATTTCCACTGTCAGAGCCGATTTCTTTCCCCTTCTCTCCAGCACTTAGCTCTCTATTATTAAAGAAAACAAAAGTTACTGATTTCTTATCTTGAATCTAAAGAACACTTATTTTCAGAAAGAGCTGGCAAGTATAAAAAGCCACTGATGCTGGGCCCTGTGACTTTTATTTCCCAAAATGAAATATAACTTCCAACCTGGACATGGATTTGGCAAGTTTTATAATCTGACTTACTCTCCTGAAACCTGCAGGGTATGGTTCCAAGTAAGTAGATGTATTTTACGTATAAAGGAAGCAGTATTTTCATTTTCCATCTGGTATATTTTTCAATTTGTCCAGATCTTTGTCTGTGTGACAAGGGATAAAAAGTTATTGCGTTTCTTCAAAATCTCCAGAGAATGTTGAAAATTTCATATAAACACAATTTTTGCTTTTCCATAAACACATCACTGTCATTTTGAATACACAATTATTTTGCCTTTACAGAAAGTAGAAGCTGCGCTTCTCTGAAGCGGCTCCCTGGGGCTGGGAGGGCGGAGATGCAGGGTCCCACACGGCCCGGCGCCAGGGCTGGGCTCCGCTGTGCTGCTCGGGGACGCGAACTCCCACGTAGGAAGGCGGAGTTCCAGGGCCTGCTGTCCAGCGTGGTGACTAGTTAGTAGCCATGGACGAAGTGGGATTGAAAATATGGCGAAGGGTTAAACTACAAAGTAATTTGTTTCGGAGAAAGGCACATTGCTCAATTCCACCTCTGAATCTGCCTTGTGGCAAAACGCACTTCTCGCTGTTCTTGCGCCTTTGGAAGCAGTTCGGGCTGGGCTGTCTCCCTCTGGAGAGTCCTCAGGAGGCCTGACGGGGTCGGAGGTGGCCCCTGGCGTCCTCACCCAGCTTCCTCTGGGGGCCTCTCCCTTCCTCTGCTCCTCCGTCCTCCCCTCCTGCTCCTTCTCCCTCTCCAAAGTAAAAATACCGAAGAAATCTGAGCAGTTTGAAGCAAATCATGACACCGAGGCAGCCAAGACAGAGTTAACTGGAGACACGCAGAGGCCTTGGAGAGCTGCTTCAGCAGGTGGCGAGAATGATGCGATCAGTGTTCCCGGCGCCAGGGAGCTGCACAGCAATGTCTTTGACTGCGATTTGTAAACTAAATACTATATATCTAGACCACGCTTCTTATTTAGTGCTACAGAGCCATACTTGTAATTTTAATATTGTGTAGAAAAATGCAGGAGGTGATGCATGAGTTAACTAGATCCAGGCAGCCACTCAACAATACATATTTCAGAGTACGTTTTCCATGACAAATGCATACAATTTCAGTCTCTTAGTGGATAGTGATGAAACACTGTTCACTGAGAACACAGTGGAATACTGTTCTGAAGTTCATCGTGTGCGCTGGCCGTTCAGGCAGGTGCTGCAGCTGTCACAGGGCTGGCGAGCAAGGAGAGAAGGCTCAGCAGGAACAGGGACAGGCTGCCCAAAGCCCGCGTGCGTGCGGGGTGGCACGATGTGCTGGAGACCCTCGCCGCTCCTGGGCTGGGCGGACGGGAGGCGGGCGGGCGCATGTCCCCGGAACTGGGTGGAGCTGTGAGAATGGGCCCTAGGTGCCGCAGGAAGTGGGTGCTGCCTGCGTGTGGACGGCAGGGGAGGGAGCAGTGGCCACCGAAGGGCTCCAACACACGCGCTTCGAGGATCAAGGGAACAGGTGGCCAAGAATGAAGGAGAAAGCCAGATGTGGGGTGCATGCGTGTCACCCAGCACGCTGGGAGGCTAAGTCAGCAAGACAGCAAGTTCCAGTCTAGTCCCGGCGACTTAGTGACTTACTGAGCGCCTACCTCAAGAAAATAACTCTTGAGAAAGGCTGGGGCTGGGCCGGGGATTTAGCTCAGCAGTGCCACCGCCTGCCTCGAAAGTGCAAGGTCCCGAGTTCGATCCCCAGTACCCAAAAAAAAAAGGACAGAAAAAGGCTGGGGTTGTAGCTCCGTGTGAAGGCCCTGGGTGATATCCCCATGATGCCCAGTACCTCAGAAACAAGATGAAGAGAAAGAAGAGCAGAAAGAAACGGAAGGAAACTGAAGAAGAGAGGGAAAGAGAGAAAGGCAGTGCCCAGAAGCAGTGGAGACAGGGCTGTCCTTGGATCTGCTGTTCAGGAAGGTCACTGGGCAGCGCGTAAACAAGGACGAGGTTGGAAGCAGCGAGTTGGTGGGAGTGGACACACCGAGGGTGGAAGCTGGTGGACGATAAGGAGTGGACACCAGAGCCCAGGGCAGTGTAGGAGACCTGGGGAATGTCACGGTGCATGCAGACACTTTGTATGGTGTCTTCTGTGGGCAAGAGCCGTGGGTGGCAGGACCCTTGCCTGGCCAGACCCCTCTCCTCGGTGGACCTAAAGCAGTGTTATTAGGGAGATTGTTCCAAGCTGTGGGAAAGCCAAGGCTGGGGTTCAGGTGTCGGAGAGCCATTCTAAGTGAGAGACTCCCGGATGCCCTGAAGTTGTAAAACTAGAAAAGGTGCTAGCAGTGGTCTGATGGATCTCACTCTGATTTGTCCACCTGACTCCATAAATTATTTAAGATTTTAGAGCTGGCTGGAGTCAAGCTGGGATGAGGAGGCCCTTGCAAGTGCACAGAGCACGTTTATTTACGTTTTCTTCAGTTTTTAGTTTTAATTCACGTGTTTGCGGAAAGATGACATCAGACAGCATGACAGTGAGTGGCCCAGGGGCAGCAGACATTGGGCTCCGTGAGGCGGCCAGGCCGGAGGAGTCTTTGTAAACACTGGGGGCTTCTCCAAGCTGCTGCAGCAAGCGCTGTGGTCCGGGTGCCCATCAGGTGAGGCGGGTGTGGGTGTCCCGCTGCCGGTCCTCCTGACTGCGCGCGGCACAGCCTCTCTGCTCGAAGACTCCCATGCCCGCTCTCTCATCAGGAGCTGGCCCGCTGCACTGGGGTGCACTCTTCTAGTGCCTCAGTTTAACCAAAGCACCACTCCGGCCACTCTGCCTTCTAATGCAGTCCTGGCCCAAGGCCCTGCAGTCAGGACTCCAGCTGCCCACCCCTGACCTGCTGTCACTGCTGTGGACCAGCAGCCCAGTGCTATGCTTCCAGGTCAGAGCCTGCCTTGCAGATGTGCTGGGCTGTTCCTGCAGAGTGGACCCATGTGCTTGGATAAAATGCATCATTTCACAAAGAGAGGGGTTAAAAGTGCCCACAGGCTGCGATCGGGCGGACACTGCAGCGGTGACCCAGGGATGCTGCTGTGGACAGAGGCGGGTTTCTCTTCTAGATGGGATCCGGGCCTCTTTAATGCACAGATGATTATATCATCTGCTGCCCAAATGTTGGGCCCGATGGTAGAGCAAAGTTGAAAGGAATAACCCTAGCACGATGTTTGGATTATGCATAGCTAAGTGCCTGTTTCAGTCAGAAAGTAATCTTAGTAAAGCAAGCTCAGGATATTTATCGTAAATGTAAAAGCCAGAGGATGTTTTTCTTTGTTAATTTTTATTAGTACCCAAAATATAAATAAATTAGGGGTAATGTTTTTCTTTAGTATGCTTAGTAAACATTTAATAACATATTTAATAGATAAAGCAAACATTCAAAACTATGTTGGTAAACAAAATCACACGTGTAATACAGACCTTAGTGAATGAAAATGAACACATATTACCTATCTTAGAAGATGTATCTGCTTTAGTAAACATGTAACACCTGTCTTGGGAAATAAAGGTAAAGGTTCAATAGCTATCTTAGTAAAGTAGATAAAAGTAAGCATGAACTATCTATCTTCATGAAAAATTAAAATGAGCCGCCTATCCTATTAGAGTTAAAGTGAGCTGTTTCCCAGCTTCCGGTCAGAGGTGTTCACCGCTGCTAGGGCTGCTGCAGCGCCACCTGTTGGCTGCACGGAGGAAGCCCTCATTCCCGCGCAGCGAATGTCCGCTCGGTGGCAAGGGGGCAAGGGGCGGCAGGCGCCCGCTTAGAGGCCTGCTCTCTAGTTTCTAACATCCAGCCTGGCTTTTCTCCGTAACATGCAGCTCTCTCTTCCCTACATCCCAGCATCCACATGTGCTTCCAAGCTGGGAAAATACAAATGCCTCGGAAGTGACGACTTTGCTGGCCCCTTGGAAAGTGTCCCCAAGTCTGGAAGGAGGTGTCTCAGGGGCCCGGGTTCTTAGAGCGGGAATGACACGGAGTAAAGACGCGACGCTGTGTGTTTATGGGGCTCCCAAGCATGCCCTTCTTGGTTTTCTAATCTTGTGTTTTTACCTACCCATGCTGAACTTGGTCTAGTTCTAAAACCGCATTTTCCTTATCATTATTTAACTCCCAATATTTTCTGACAAGAAATAAAAATATATTTTTATTTTTTCTAAAAGGCAAACACAAATAGCAAAGTATCTAATCACGGTGTTGACTAATCAATGCCAAAGTATTGGCATAGTTTTATATTGGAAAGAAGGTTTTGTTTCTATGGGAAGAATATTTTCCGTAGAAATTAAATTTCATTTCTAATTTCACCAACACTCTGGCAGATTTGAGCACTGGTAATGTGATACCATTTTAAAGATGACAGACAGAGACCACTGCTGACTGTTTCTGCTGGGCCCGGGAAGCTTTGGCCTTGCTTTGCAGATCTGCAGGAGGCAGAAGGGCCAGCGGTGGCCACAGGACAAAGGGATGTAGGGAAGTCACTGGATGGGGCTCAGGAAAAGGTTTTGGTTTTGTTTCCTTGCGGAGTTGGGCACTGAACCCAAGGCCTGGCCCACGGTCAGCAAGCAAGCTACCAAGAGGCCACACCCCAGCCCACGTTAGCAACAACATATAACGTGGGAGGCTGAAATGCATGTTACAAAATGAGAGAAGCCCACCTGATACGCCCATGGGCTGCGTGTTCCCACTGTGGCATTTTGGCAAAGACAACTCTATGGAGACAGTGGAAAAATCAGAGGTTACAAAGGATGGGAGGGAGCAGGAGAAGTGTGCAGAGGGTGTGCAGGGCAGGGAGCCTGCATCTGCAGGAAGGGACCACGCCAGATGCACAGCACCAGGCAGCCCTGACGTTCACAGCCCCTCACCAAGGGTGCAGAGACCGCTGACTGCACCTTCCATTCTCTCCAGGAGCCCTGCTCCTCTGGACCTGCCCAGTGGAGAAAACCAGTATTCACATGAAAATGCACATTTAAGTGTTTGCTGTTTACTGTTTTTTGACATTCACAGATGTCAAAACTTGGAAGCACTAAGATGTTCCTCTGTAGATGAATCAGTAGATGTAGTCAGGGTGTGCAGAGGAATAGTTTAATACAGGACACATATTTATAGGATTATTTTATAATATTCACCCAAAAGTCAAATGCAGAGGAGTGTAAGAGATTCAGCTATGCACTAGCAAACCAAAGAATCCAGCCCAGGGCCTAGATCGCACAGCAATGTTCTGCACAAGTCCATATCAAAGATCTGCACCCAGAAGGCCCAAAGGCCAGTGGTGGAAACCAGAAAGCCTGCACCAGCAGGGTGGAGGTCCTTTGCCACCAGGCCGAGGTAGCTGCACTGGAGCCAGGAACCGATGCTTATGGTGAAGATCAGAGCTCCCCTGACAAGAACAGCAGCCATTCCCAGCAACAGTGAAGCCCCAGGCTCCTCTTCCGATGGATGACAGCCAAGTTTGCAGCAGGAAAACCAATCATAGCAAACTTCTCCAAGAAAATCAACAGGCCACGATCTTCCCCTCTAGTTCTCTCTTTATGGCTATTGGCAACAGTCCTCAGGTGGGTCTTCCATGCCCAGGCCATGCTGATTCAGTTCAGCTGGACATTACAAGTTGACCATTAGTTAATACACCACAATAGATAAATGTGGGGCATCAAGGCCAGGAAACTGGATTCCCCTCTAAGAGAATGAGCTGTAGCCAAGAAGGGACACAGGAAGGTCAGGTGCACATTAACCAGTGAGAGAAGCTGGTCTAAGAAGGCCGCTGCTTCAGGGTTCCGGGACATTCTGAGAACAGCAGGGTTATGGACCATGCAGGAGATGAGAGGCTGCCAGGCCGGGCAGCAGAAGAGCTGGGCAGGGGAAGCACAGATGGAGGCAGGGTGGAAATGCTGCACATGGTGCCAGGGCGGTGGGCAGAAGGCACTGTCTGTCTGTCCAGACTTGAAGCCTGTGGAGCCCCACGTGGAGCCCTGAATCAACTGTAGACTCTGAGCAGTGATGCAGGTCCACATAAGCTCAGCTGGTGAATGAGTCTGCTCATGGGATGCTAGTAAGGGAAAAGCTGGCCTCTGTTCTTTCTGCTCAATTTTATTGCAAACCTAAGACTGTCTTAAAATAATCAGAGTTATAATAAGTAAAAGAAATCTGGGGAAATAAATATGCAAATTATGAAAGAAAAAGAGGTTTATAAGGTGTGACTGAAAAGTATGGTAAGTGATTAAATTTCTAAAAAATGTACTACAGTAGAAGGCACACTGCCGTGAGTCTCCCTCAGATATCTCCTTGCTTCCAACACACTCATCCCATCCTCTCACCACTTTCTGCAGCAGCTCTGGAGTCCTCTTTTGCAGGACTCTTTAGTTGTGCTGTCCCCGCTGCCTTGATGTCCTGAATCGATTCAAAATGTTAAGTGAACACAGTCTTTTGGATGTTGGGGAGGAGCCAGAAGCCGCAGGGTGCCAGGTCTGATGAATAAGGTGGATGAGGGCGCAGCATCATGTTTTCATGAGCTGCCTTTCCTCTGGACGGCACTCAGCAGCAGACACCCCATTTTGATCAGACTTCAGAAAGACTTCGCCCTCTGGGGGATGTGGACCCACTTTCTTCCTGCTTTGTGCACAGCTGCATCCCTCGGCTCTGAGTAGGTGAGGTCAGGGCAGCAGAAGGACAGGGAAACCAGGCACCTGCTGTCCCGCACTCTTCTACCTGACTTCTCCTTATGCAGGGAAAACAAACGCTCATTTCTTTCAGTCAGTGTTCTTAGATATTTGTGTTATTTGACACACAGCTGAAGGCAATTCTGATACCTTTAGGAGAAAAAAATTCAGGACTTTTAGTGACATACGTGTGAGCAGAAAGGAACTGCTTAGCTTATGGGAACACTTAGCTGTTTCCTGCTAGTGTACATCACTGGTGCTTTGATTTCATACTTCGAAAGGTCCATTCATTCCTGCATGATTATTTCTGAGTGAAAATGTATAATAAATTCATTTTGGTGTCTCTCAATTTGCGTAAATCTCTGCTTTGGTCCAAATTAGGGCCTATAATGGGGAAAGTACTCGGGCTTTGCCTTCAGTGCCACCCACGCTCTGTGTGTGTAGATACTAGTATTCACATGATCCAGGGAAAGGGTTAAACTTGGCTCGGCTGCCACGGCCCCATGCAGCGTGCCCATGGCTCATGCCCTGTGCTCGTGGCAGGGCTGCGCTGGGAGCCCAGGTTCCCCTCTCCCAGAGGGGGAGGGTGCTGCTCCCCTCCTTCCCCGGCTCTGCCACAGCTCCGACCTGAGTTAGGTTCTGCTTTGTTCGAAGCCCTTTGTCCCCTCCTCTTTAGGACTCTTCTTGCAGTCCATCAGAAAGCACTAGAGCGGGGACCCCCCAGCACCGCTGGGCAGAAGTGATACCCGGCACCTCCTGTGTGCAGACGTGGAGTCCATGCATCTACAGAGTGCAGAGGCCATGGCTGGAGAGGAGTCTGTTTAACTTCGGAAATAAAAATATTTTTAAGCACATAGCTAAAAATCTCATTCTGAGTTCCCAACCAAGGGGAGGGAACAGAATGCAGAGATGTCTCAGGAGCGTCCCATGCCTCGTTCTGCCTCTGTGGCTGCAGCTGGGAGCAGTGCCCAAGTGGAGGGGGCTCCTCCCGTCACCCTGAGCCCCAGAGCCACGGAAAGAAAGCTGCACCAGAGTCGAAGGGACCTGGAGAAGACTTCCTCCTGCACAAGCCAGGGCCGCGTAGCTTCCATGGAGCCCGGTGACCGCCCTGACGCTGCCTCCCCAGGTGAAGCCCCTGCCAGCGGCCCACACGCTGTGTCTGGCCAGGGGCTTCTAGAATCCAAGACCAGTGGCGATGTCTGTGTGACTGCTGTTCCTCCAGGCCAAGCATTTTCCATGACCCACAGGACAAGGGCTAGGCAGCACCGTGCAGAGATTCTGAGTACTGAATCTTATTATTCTTCAGCTGTGTACTTTTGCTTATGCTTAGTGTCCATTCCATTTCTTCCGGAAGACCACTGTCCCACCTGCAGCTTGGGAGAGTGCATCGCTGTCGATTCCGATTATGGGAACACAGGCGTCTCCACGAATACCACGCCTGTCCTGGTGCCCGTGCCACAAGGGGCTCCTCCAGGTCGGAGAGGACCAAGGAGAATGATAAGCCTAAGCTTCAGAGTTGATGCGTGAATGACCTGGGACTTGGCCCTGAGTTCGGGATGCCCCGATATCCTCTCCTCTAGAACACGCAGCTGAAAGACACATAACAAAAGCTGATGGAAGTTAGTCTTCATGATCACTTGTTGAGGATTGAAGTTCCTCACAAAGCAGAAGCTCAATTTCACAGAAAATGCATGTACATTTTATTTTATGATGGCATGTACTTTCTCCCCTGTTTTTTGTAGGATGGTGTTACAGTGCATGGGGAAATGACTGATAATTTATCTGGTCCATACAGCGGTTACAGCAGGAGGGAAGAGTGAAGCCCAGTCCTCACCATGTTCTGCAGACCCTGCCTCCTCTGCTTCCTCAGGTCCATGACCAGTTGCTCATTCTCAAGCCTCCCTTCTGTCCCTCAGTCCCAGGGCATGGCCATCCTGGGCCTTCTCCCTGCTTTTCAACATGCCATGCACCTTCCCTGTGCACACTTGTTTCTGCTGCTTTTGTGTGCTGCCCACAGAATGCTCTCCTCTCCTGTGCACAGGGCTGCCATCCTCTCCATCCACGCCTCTGGCAAGGTTTGGAGCTCTTGGAAGCTTCCGAGGTGCCCGCCCACCTTGCGGTCCCCACACTGTCTGCTCCCTGCCAGCCTGCTCTCGGGCCCTTCAAGGCACCCTGTGGATTTTCTGTTTTCTGCTGCCTGTGCCAATCCACAAGCTCCTCCAGGGCAGTGGCTTGGCCTGTGCCATTATTTCTTAGACCCTGCAGCTACAACAAATCAGCAGTATTCAAAAATACTTGTTAGTCAGTTTAACATCTTCTGCTATGGCTAGGAACTCTTGAGGGTAAAAGTGCAGCCTGTGTAGCAGCTGGAGTCCACATGTGCCCACCTGGCCAGACATCGCAGAAGTGCTCTTTAAACAGCCAGCAGCACCCATGTCCACTTTGTGCAAAGTACTAAGTACAGAGAAGGTACAGCTCAGTCCCCATGTGGAAGACTTACCATGCAGTGCAGGGGGAAGACAGGTTCCCAGCTGAAATCAATCCAGGCTGAATTACTGCTGATGTCTTCTAAAGTAGTTACCTGTGAACGCTAGAGAAGAGAGCAAGGCAAAACCCACCTTGGCACTGGGGATTTGCAGACTTTGCATGGAGGGATGACCTGAAAGGCGAGGGGAACAGTGTCTCAGCTGAAGAGGCAGAGAACAGAGCCAGAGCGAATGCTGCAGCGTGAGGTCCAGGGAATGTCCTGCTCCCGGTGTGACGAGGCTGGAAGAGCTTGGGGGGGTGGGCAGGGAGCAGCAGAGGTTGCAGACATGAGAAGCATGGAAAATACGTGTTCATTGCTTTGAATTCTCTCCAAGGGGTGCCTGCCGAGTAGGTCTACCTGCAGGTGCATGGGTGGGAGATGGCTGGGCACTTTCTGGAGGATCAGCCAGAAGATAAAAAAGTGAGAGACAAAAAGCACAGCAGCCCCAATGTGAGAACACACAGAGAAGCACATGACAGCCAGAGACACAGAGCAGGATACTCAGCCTTGCGAAGGAGTTGGAGGGGCCTAGGCATCACCCAGGAGTGTGCATTCACAGGAGCTTCTCCTGCTGCCTGTGGAGGTCTTCATGGCACCAAGGAGGCGCAGCAGGAGGAGGACAGCACAGTCCCCAGCCAGCCACCAAGCCGGAAGGGAAGCAACATGCAGCAAGAGGAGCAGCATGGTTGCATGGATGGGAGGTTTAGATGTATTTGAGTAAAATTGCCCTTTGTAAATAAAAACAACTTGCCACGAACTCTACACGCTCATTCAGTTTATCTTAAAATTTTTAATAGCATTTCTCAGAAACTTTCCCACCTGCCAAGCTCTCTCTGCTGCCTGAGTGCAGGGTTCCAGTGGTGGGTCTTCTGGTGTCAGGTCCGATGCCCCATCCATTTGCCCAAACAGAGCCCCTCCTGAGAGCCCTAGGGAGGGTGCTCGCAGCTGAGTGCCTACTTGCTAGCCTACTACTTTGATGTGCATGTGTCCTAAAGCTGCTTGGTCAGCTATATCAAGAAGATAAATAGTGAATCCACTTATTCTTTTTATTATATAAGCATTTATAGGGCATAGTATGAAGTACCAAAGAAAAGAAAAATGCATTAAAGATGAATGCTATGTATAAATTGTCATTCTAATAGAGTATGTTGATAATGCACTGTAAGAATACCATTCAAAATAAATACTTCATAAAATCCAAGAATTGATGTGAAAAATTCAAAGTGGAAACTACTTTGGAAACTTCAAAGGTAATCAGCAATGATAAAGTATCTCAGTAGGGTCATCAGGGAGACCCCCGTGGACGTCTACTCAGATATTCCCAGTCGCCAAAAAAACAGTATCAGGAGAGGAGAGGAAGTAATTCCAACCTGGTGTCTCCACTAGGCCCTTCGTTCTCAAATCCTCTCAGGAGAAAGGGCATTTTGACAAGGCTACCTTCCTCTAGGGTCTTCTGTCCTTTAATTGCTTACAGACTCTGCTGTTTGTTTCCAAGGAAGCATGGCCTGGCCATGGCTGACCTTGTTCCAGCAGGTGTGGGAGGGGCGGGTGCTGCTCCTGGATTGCCTGAGGCCCTGCTCATTCACCACCCAGTCACTCCTGCAGAGAATGGGTGCAGTAGAGGCAGACATTTCTGCTGCATCGTAGGACTCTCCAGTGGGATGGCTGAAATCTGGGCATATTTTGTGCCCCCAAATTTGGGGCAAGTGTTGGTCAAAATATAAAATGTCCCCAAAAGGCTCTCCCAAATGAAATGTCCCTGCCATTACTGAGGAATCGCTTCACACTCCTACGGTGGAAGAAGGCAGCTGTGTGCACTGCATACAGCTGCTGGTCCTTCCTGGACACCCCGCTGGGACCCCATGATGTTTCTGTGCCCCTCCACGTCCATGTCCTAACTGCTTTCTCTCCTTGTCCGAATCATGTCCACTGCCTCCTTTCTTATGTTCCAGTGTGGAATTTGAGCCCAGAGAGAGCAAAGATTGTGCTCAATTTGCAAACCCCATTACCTAAGAGACAGCCTACAATCAGCTGACTCTCAAAGGGATTTTTTAAATGAATAAGCAAATAACATATTTTAGTGAATGTGTTCTTTGTTGCTAAAATGTGAGACAGAAGCAAGTCTGCAGCGGGCTTGTAAGTGTGGTACATTTGCATCCATATTTCATAACAGTGATGTTTAATAGAAAGGGGTTTATTTCTGCACATTTTCTTTTTATCTGAAAACCAGAGCATATTTATTCATCTTCAAATAGATTATTTTGACCTACAAGTTTTGTGTCATGAACGTGTGCCAACTCCCCATGATTAATGTAATCATGTACTGCCAACAGGTAGTAATAAAAATAAAAATTAAAAAACAGAAGGAAAAGTCTTAAGACAAAATCGGTGTTGACATCACAGTAGCAGCTGGGGGAGAGCAAAGGCTGACAGTGGTAAGGATGCGCGTCTAACACGCTCAGCATTTGTGTTGTCAGCACCTCTGTGGAGCCCTTTATGTGATTAAATAAATCAAATGCCTTCTATCAGGTTCAAATTACAATTTCATTCTGGCCTTTGTAATTAAATGTTACACAAACTCAGTATCTTTTTGAAACCGCTGATGTAATGGATGTTTAGACTTTCAGGAAGAAGCTGTGAACTCGTGACTTAATAGTGCCCGTTGTGCATGTATTTAATGGTTCATTTGTTTTTTCCCATTTTCAGAAATAGAAAAGGGCGGGTGCGGTGACCCCGGAGTCCCTGCCTATGGGAAGAGGACGGGCAGCAGTTTCCTCCACGGGGACACGCTCACCTTCGAGTGCCAGGCCGCTTTCGAGCTGGTGGGCGAGAGGGTCATCACGTGCCAGCAGAACAACCAGTGGTCAGGCAACAAGCCCAGCTGCGTGTGTGAGTGCCCGCGGCGGGAACAGCCGGGGCGTTCAGGCCCCAGATGGGGCGGGCCAGGCGTCCTCCAGCCCCACCTCCTGCTCCCTAAACTCAACCTCGCTCCAGCCTGTTAGATAAGGAGCAGCTCAGAGTGTTCTGCTAGACAGGACAGGACACACATCACTTCCTCTTCAGGAGCCTCCGATGCACTTTCGGGTCAGATTCCCACACAGTCCTGGCAATGCTGTGGCTTCCTGCAGGCTTCAGCATGAGCACAGGGCCCGGCAACCAGCAGCAGTGAGGGTTTGCAATGAAATCTCTTTCTCTTGAAGCGCAGGAAAGACGTCACAGCCAGTTTGCAAAGGCTTTTAAAAATTTTAAATGAATATAGCAGGGGTAGAAAGCATGTATGAAATCATATACAATAAGGAGCAAAATCGCACCCTAAATAAAGCCCAGTACTAGCTCCCTGCAAAAAAATGCATGTATGTTTCAGAAGTTTGTGTGCTAAAGAATAAATTTTTCAGGAGATTTGTAAGTTATTAAACTAGAACATGATCTGATTTTCTCTGCTTTATTATTATTCTTTTTCTCGCAAATAGGAAATATAAATAACATGAAAAATGTACTTTAAAGGGAAATACAAGGTAATGAGTTACCACAGAAGAGCAAGCTGAATTGTTCCTATGACTCAAATGCATGATTATATTATCAGCACTCCTCTGGGAACGGAAGTTGTAGCTAGAAATTATGATAATCAGCACACATTTTTAGCCAATTTGTTACAAAAATTGAAAAAAAAATCAAAACCCATGCCCAAGTATTAACAAGCTCTGGTTGTGCTGAGTTAGCAAGTGGAGCATTTTATGTACAAGGCAGGAGAGGGGATACTGTCCCAGGGTCACCTGCTTTAGGGTGGTTGGCCCGTGGGGGCGCCCACAGGTGACCTCCCTGTCTCAGGGCCATGTCCCTCTGCAGTGCTCAGGTCTGTGCCACCCTGCGTGATGCTGTTTCCCTTTTCCACAGTCTCCTGTTTCTTCAACTTCACGGCGTCCTCCGGCATCATCCTCTCACCGAATTACCCAGAGGAGTACGGCAACAACATGAACTGCGTCTGGCTGATTATCTCAGAACCAGGAAGCAGGATTCACCTCATCTTCAATGATTTTGATGTGGAGCCGCAGTTTGACTTCCTTGCAATCAAAGATGACGGGATTTCTGACATAACTGTCCTTGGCACGTTTTCCGGTAACGAAGTGCCTGCCCAGCTGGCCAGCAGCGGGCACATAGTGCGCCTGGAATTCCAGTCTGATCACTCCACCACCGGCAGAGGATTCAACATCACCTACACCAGTAAGTGGCTCAGGGACCCCTTCTTGGCCATGCGGCTGGGGTTCCAGGGCTGAGGACTTGTGTGCTCAATCGTTATAGACGTGATAGGAGTAGCAAACTTATCCAGCATTATCTGGATAACCAGTGTGTGTGTGTGTGTGTGTGTGTGTGTGTGTGTTTCTGCCAGTGTTGAAGAACAAAACGATGTCCTACTTGCTTTCATAAATCCTTAAACAAGGTGGTGGTCTATCAGCACCTACCTTGTATACAACATTGACATGAAGAAAGGCTAGAAAATAATAGTGCAATTTCTATTTTTATCTATGTTAGTTAGATGTTTTAAGTTAGAGTCTTGCACACCTCTGTAGATGGGGACTGGATATGTTTTTTCTCTTTCCATCCAGCCATCCTTCCTTGCATCTACCTGTCCTCCTTCCTTCTAGCTACCCAAACACTTGTCCATTTTTCCATCCCTCTTCCCTTTTAGCTTTTCATCCATCCATCTCTGCATCCTTCCTCCTAATCATTTGTCCATCCATCTATCCTTCCTCCCTTCCTTCCTCTTTCATCCTCTGACTGTCCATCTGTAAATAGTGTAGTAAAAATGACTGAAGTGTTAAAGATCAAGAACCAGTGATTGTAATACTAGCTCTTAGAGATACATAGTGAATTTTGATAAGACCATAAACTTCTGTATGCCTTAATTTCCTCATTGTCCAAATGGATTTTATTTAAGAACATGTATTTAAAAGCAATTAAAGGTAGTAAAGTAATTATTTACCTATTTATGTATTTGTTTTATAATATATAACTGAAATTTGGAGAAATAATGGCTATATGAGTCATTCTGCTCCTTTCTTTTTAATGCACTTAATTGATGATCAGCCTCTTTATTCTACAGTTTTCTCTTTTCCTTTTCAGCATTTGGGCAAAATGAATGTCATGACCCAGGCATCCCTATAAACGGGCGGCGTTTTGGCGACAGGTTCCTCCTTGGGAGCTCAGTTTCCTTCCACTGTGATGACGGATTTGTGAAGACCCAGGGCTCAGAGTCCATCAGCTGCATCTTGCAGGACGGGAATGTGGTGTGGAGCTCCAACGTGCCTCGCTGCGAAGGTGGGCCCTGGCGTCTGTCGTACTCCCCTTGGACATCCTGCCTGTGCCTCCCAGCAGGCAAACCACGCCACTTCCTGGCCTCCCCAAGGCAGCCAGAGCGCTTCAGACAAGAGAAGTGTATTCTGGCAGTTGGGCGGGGCGGCTGGAATTCTGAGGTCCAGGCTGGGGCTAAGCTGGTTCCTCCCACCAACTCTGAGGAGTGGGCTGCAAAATAAATAAATAAATAGTTGTATATGCACACAAAGCATTATCATGAAGGAGAACAGATGGCAAAGCACAGGTGAAGTAAGCTCGAAGTTGAAAACATAAATATATTAGATCTCAGGATAATAATTTTTAAAAACCTGAAAGGAATGTTCATACCAAAATGCTAATCATGTTACTGGGAATTTTTTTTCCCTCTTATTTTTTTTCTATTTTCTCAGTTGTCTAAAGTCAACATGGGTTTCTTGTTAACGAGTAAATAGAAGAGAAATGTTTATGTTGGGGCTTGTCTCCTACCTGGAATGCGCAACCCAGTCAGCACCAAACCCAGGGTCTCAGGAGGTTGTGGCAGAGCCAGATCTCAGTGTGGAGATGGCAGACCCTGAGGTCCTGTCTCAGGCCCCCTAAAGCAAGCTGTGCATCCTTGTTTCAAGGAAACGCTTCCATCAAGGCCTTCAGAAAGATGTCCTACTTCCTCTCATAGACCCTCAGAGCAAACTGGTGATGTGTCAGCGCCTGCCTTGGGTACAGAATTGACACAAAAAAGGGCAAGAAAATAGTAGTGGTATTTTTATTTTTATCTATGTTAATAACATGTTGTAAATGTATAATTTGTATTTTTTACATTTTATGAAATGCTAATGAATGGGACAATTTTAATCCTTTATCCATAAGTAAATATACACACAAGGTGGGCTCAGGTGAACCTGTCAGTCGTGGGGCAGAGTAATCCTGTCTGCACACAGTGCTCCAGCCGAGCACATCACTGTGGACTCCGAAGCATGAACGATTTCATGAGAAACATGCTCCAAGTAAACAGTCCTCTGCTCTCTGCTCTGCCAAGCTGCCCTTCCCTGGTACCAAACTGTTTACGGAGCGTTAGGAGTTGTACAGGAAAGGACCTTGGACAGTGCCAGGGATGTAAAACCGGAAGTCGGGAGGGGAAAGATCTCACAGCACTGACCAGAAGAGCCCCACCCACCCAGGGGAAGTTACACACAAAGTCCAGCTGTAGGCTGACCCTAATGGAAGGGAAACCCACAGCAGAGAAGAATTACTGGTGAGAGACTGTGACAGATTTTTTGGCCTCAGAAACTCCATAGCTGTGTGCAGATGAGTTTCAGAGAGATTGGTAGATGCACTTTGATGTTGACTAGCTGGACGCCCAGAGGAGGGGTCTGGTGCAGGGAAACAGGAGCCCAACTCCAGAGCTGCATGAACAGAGCCGGTAGCTTTCTTGCCACTTTCTGAAGCAGTTCCGGAAGACTTCTTTCATGAGTGTCTTTATGAGTGTGATAAAAAATACACGGTGAATGGTGCAGCTGAGTACCTCCAAGGGACAGGCAGGCCATAAAAATATGATGCTGTGTCCTCATTCACTTTCTTCACCTGATCCAGCACTGGGTGAATTCTGGCTCTTCCTCAGAATCAAAATGAACCTGCAGAGTAAACATTTTGGATTGACTCAGGACGCTGAGGCGGCCAGAACAGTGCAACTAAAGACACTCATGAGAAGGGACTTCCGGAGCTGCTGCAGGAAGTGGCAACATCGAAGGGGTACTTGTGTTCTAAGTATGGAAGAGTATCTTCAGGGGGATAAGGACAATGTATGTATCTTATACTGACATTTTAAAAAAATGTAAACCTTCACTGTGATTTTTGATCACCTAGGGTATAAAGAGCCGCATTTCCCTTACAGAGCACAATTATGATTTTTTTCCAGTATCACTTTTTAAAATCAGTTACACAGTTGGCCACAAAGTGAACCTTCAGAAATCAAAATAAATGCAGGCCACAGCACTGGCCATATTCTGAGTAAAATACAAATGTATAATACAAACAGCATCACAGCAAATAGCTGGAAAAATGTCAAAAGTCCACCCTAATTAATTCAAGAAATTCTCACCACAAATCCTACAATACCTGCAACCCACGCAGGGGAGAATTTTTTTTCTATTAAAAATCATATCTACAGAAAACAAAACCAAAAACAAGGAAATTTAATAGGAAGGTTAAGTAATAAGGGAACTTAATAGGAAGGTTAAAAGGTAGAAAAGAAATCAGTAATAATCTAGAATAGTACACTAACAAATTAAATGTTAGAAACAACAGTTCAAAGCAATTGTGAGTTTTTTACCAATAAAAGACAAACCCTGCATGATTTTATTAAAAGGAACTAGAAGTACTACTCAGCCATAAAGAAAGATAAACTAGAGACATTTATAGCTAAATGGATGCACATTGAGGCCATCCTCTGAAGTGAAATAAACAGGACACACATGTGTAAACACCGAATAGTTCCTCTAATGTGAAAAACTGAAAGTGTGAATAAGGATTAAAATAAATGTACTGTATACCTAAAATGTACCAATAAAAGAATTCAAGAAAGAAAAAAAAAGGAACTAGGAGAAAAGAAAGTTACACCACTTTTAGGAATGTAAATGAGAAAGGGCCATTATTAGAAAAGAATAATATAATGTTACCTAAAAAATATGTCTCGGTAATGCAAGATTTTGGTTGAAATGTGGTGTTCGTTCTGGCAGAGTCGGGGGGATGCCGCGTGGTCCTGGGCTTAGATTGGGGGTCTCCTCTCCGCTCCCTCCCAACAGGACCGCCCTTCGCAGCCTCTCACCTGCTCCCCTTCTCCGACCCAGCTCTAAAAACACCCAGCCTTAAAAATAGAAAATTTCCCATGAGGGAGAAATAATTGTGCGTGGATATATTTTCACAATTGTTCATCTCCTAGCAAGACATAAAACACCAAAAAGTGGAAAGTGGCACAGGGAACAGCCGAGAAAGCCTGGGGGATTGCTTTGGGCAGAGACGGTGCCACAGAGGAGCTGGCCGTGCCCCTCCTCGCATGTGGAGAACCTCAGGGCTAGCAAAGCGCACAGGTGCGGCCTCGTGCATGTTCTCGTCCACTGACCCTCGTGCTGTGTCTTCCCTTAGCCCCGTGCGGAGGACACCTGACAGCTTCCGGTGGGGTCATTTTGCCTCCTGGGTGGCCAGGCTATTACAAAGATTCTTTAAACTGTGAATGGATCATTGAAGCAAAACCAGGACATTCCATCAAAATAACCTTTGACAGGTAAGGTCCAGCCTTTTCTTCCTTCGCGTGGGCCTGAGGACCCAGGTCTGCCCGTGTTAGCAGTGAGTGGGTCTTTCATCTCAGAAGGGTCTCGGAGGGTCCCTGAATGAGAGAGAGGCTGTGATTGGCCAGTCCTGTCCAGATGTCTCCCGCTGGCTTGCATCCCTGCTGCTGGGAGGAAGGGTCCGGGTGACCCCTTCCCGGCTGGCTCCGGTCCCTCCTGGATTTGGGACCTGCTGTGCCACACCCTCTGCCAGTGCTTCATGGCCCTGGGAAACAGCTCCCTGCTGCCAGTCCTGTCCCTGCCTCTGTGGCAGCACAGGAAAGACCTCTCGGGCCCAGGTGACAGTGCTGAGTACCTGGTGGTGGCTGACGATTGCAGAGTTGGCCACCAGGCAAGTGCAGCAGGTTCATTGTCTGTGAATTCCCTAGAGCAGCACAACACAGGGACACTGGGGCTCAGCTTGCTGGCAGTGTACTTGACAACCTGCAAAGTGAGCGTGCTTCCTGAGCTCTGTGGGATAAGATGTTTTCCCATTTTGGTTAACATTGAAATCGATTTTGTGATTAAAAGCTAAAAATGGTTTGGAATGAGCCATATGGTTTGAAACCTAAAGAAGCAACTTCAGTAAAAGGCCTGAACTCTGATTTCAGAATCACGTTGGGCTTTTCTGAAGAGGCCCTGTTCTTTGGCAAAATCATATTCTGAGTCTTCATATTCAGAATATTATAGTATCTCAAGATAGATGCACATTATTATATTACATCTTTTTTGTTCTTTAATAATTTCCTAAAAAACAGAGATAGCCATATGAGAAAGATATTTTTAGTAGAAGTCATGTTATCTTTAGTAATCAGTTTTATTTGAAATTATTATTCATATTATTACTAATATTTGTTGGATGATAATAGTCTCAAGCATGATAATCCATAAAAACCAGGTGAAATTTTTGATTGATTCATGTGTGCTAGAGAATGGAATCCTGAAAGTAATATTTACCATTTGAAAAAAACTAACTCTATAAGCATTCAGTAAACTAAATTTTGTTTCCTATTAATTCTTCCTCTTTCTAATATTTCTGACATTCTCAGTTGGCAGAATCTATTCTCAGTTGCCTGAAAAGCTATACTTGTTTAAGTTTTGCCTCTCTGGTCTTCACAGTGTAATTTCAGTGCAGTAGCTTGCAAAATCCTGGGCATTGGTGATTTTTCCCCAGATGCAGCACCCAGCCCTTTGGAGATGAGTGTGGGGGTCCAGTGACTATGGGCTCCCAGGGGCAGGGCCAGGCAAAGCCCCAGGAAGGGTGTGTGTGCCATAGACCCTTAAACCCAGGCAAGGGTATGGGCTGTCCTGTGTGCACATCATGGGGCACCTTCGGGCTTTCTATTCCAGAGACCACACAGCTGGTGGATGCACGCTAACCAGGGCTAGCTGCCACTTGCATAGAAAACTTTAGTGTGAATGGGTGACGTGCATGGTTTTTATCTTTATTCAGACTCCTGGAAACTTAACTTAAGCATGTGGGAAACGTGATGCCATTAGAACAAGGTTTAACACAGTAGAAGACAGAGCTGGCCCAGGACCCGCCGTCCCAGACCCCAGTGCCCTGGCCTGTGTGACACAGCAGTTGTGTGAATTCCTCTCTGAGGAGCAGTGAGCTTCACAAACCAGGCTTTGAGGTGCGAACACGTGGCACTGCTGTGCGTGTGGGCTGAGGAGCACATGCAAGCTAACGATAGTCAGGCAGCACCTTTGGCCTTACTCCTGCCTCTGTTGATAATGAAACTTCGGGGCCATGAGGACGAGACAGCTTTCTGTCCCCAGTTCTGCAGTCCTCCGTCAGTAGGACCCTGTGCCGGCTTCAGAAGAGGCTTTGGCACAGCGTTACCCAGTGAGTCAGAGGTTCATGAGGCCTCAGCTGCTCCCCGAGAGCAGAAGCAGATGCTGAGAAACCAGGTTACCTCTTGGAGGACAAGATAGGCCCACTTAGAAAATTACGTCGGTGCTAAAAATAGCTCCATCATTGCATTGAAGAGGCCCCGAGAGGCTGCAACTTTATATAAATATGATGGCTGGCCAGACTCTCTGGAAGTGCAGGAAGAGTTAAGCACTTTTCAGAAGCTGTTCTAAGGTTTCCATCATTAAACATCCTCTGATGTCTGGCGTGGCGAGTTGCCCAGTGTTATTCTTCTGTCCTGAAAATTGATGCAGCTTTAAAGGTGCAGCTGTTTCCAGATAAATATTTAAATATTGTGTATTTTGAATTCCTCCTCCTCTAAGAGGAAGGAATTTGCCCTCAGTGTGTCCATAATCATGTTAAAGAGGAGTTTGTGAAAATACCTTGAAAGTGCCTAATCATTGATTTTTCACTAACTGAGGATTATGAACTAGACAGATAGTAATTATCTATCTGCCTAAGAAAACGAAATTGGTTTATAATGTTTTTGTTTCAGAGCTGAATAAAGATCTTTCTTTGTATCTGCAATGTTGTAAGATAGTGTTAGTAAGCTGGACAGATTTGGGGTGTGCTGTTTCTTCCAGAAAAATACTATCCTTCCATAATATGCATCCCCAAGGTTTAACGGTTTGGAATTTTAAACATTTTGTTCACATCACTGGAGTTTGCTTCAGGAGAGCATGGTGTGCGAGCTCATGCAGCCGCTTCCCCCTGACATGTGTTCCCTTGCAGGTTCCAGACTGAAGTCAACTACGACACCCTGGAGGTCAGGGATGGCCCCGCCGGCTCCTCGCCCCTGATTGGAGAGTACCACGGCACGCAGGCGCCCCAGTTCCTCATCAGTACCGGCAACTACATGTACCTGCTCTTCACCACCGACAGCAGCCGGTCCAGTGTCGGCTTCCTCATCCACTACGAAAGTAAGTAGCTAAGCAGCCACCTGGGGGGACATGAGCTGTGAGCCCCTCTCCGACAGCCTGTGGGTGACTGGGCTGACTGCCTGCCTGTGTCCAGCAGCCTAGACAACTCTGAGGGTACTGTCTTTTGGAGCACCTTGGGCTGTTAGTCTTTGCACTCCTCAAATACGTATGAATCACCTATTATGCAGGGAAATGGTAAGATAGTTGCCATGTAAGGTAATTATATGTTCTCATTTTTAGAAAAGATAGCCATTGGCCAAAATGTGGCAATGAGAGGGGCTTGTGGTAGAGCATTTGGTAGCATATACTCAGTCTGTTGGCCCAGGCAAGAGTTCCAATGCAGAGAGAGCAAAGATTTTAACAGAAGTAAAATCCGGATAACCAGAACCACGTCCCAATTGCTCAGAGCATTTTTGAACACATTATGAAGTGTATTTATCCTGAGAGTCCAAATTTAAATATGCCTTCTCATTTCTGATTCCTTATGCCAAAATATGGCTTCTGATCAAGTCTTTATCACTTTGTGGTCATATTAATGCACATCTACTTCCAGATCTAGTGAAAGGCTATTCCTCCTGTGAAGACGTATTAAGCACCCCAGTCAGGTAAAAGTGAAGCAAAGCGTAGCAGATGTCACCCTTCCTCCTAAAATCCCTCCTGTCAGAGGGAAATGAACAAGGAAAAAGAGTGGTGGTTGCCATGCGAACTGAAGAACCACACCATGAGTTTGCAAGATTTTGGGGGGGGGGGTCATTCTCTTTTAGAAACTTATCTCAAAATAAATACAATAAACTTCAAATTACTTCTAATACATATTGTTACACATATGCAATTTTATAAATGCACAAATGGGCTCCTATCTAGCGTTCTGGATCTTAGATCTTTCCTTTCCTCGCGTTCCTCTCCCTTTCTCCTGGAATTCTAGCGCATCTTTCCCAGAGCCTCTTCTTCCACCTTCCAACTCACAGCCCCCAGCACACTCCTGCTTCCCAAGCCACACAGCTACACACGGATGGACCCAGGCACACATGCGTGTGAGGCTAGGGTGAACACTGGGATCGCACAGTGGCCCTGTCCTGCTAGCAAGAACATTGATCACCCATGACATAAAGATTAATTTCAAGCCTGATTCAAAGTTATTAATTATGCTTCAGGTGTATATATATATATATATATATATATATAGAGAGAGAGAGAGAGAGAGAGAGAGAGAGAGAGAGAGAGAACATTTATTTAAAAGTAATATTTTTTAAAATTTAAGAACCAGAAACCTTGGTATTTCATAACTTCTTCATGTCTTTTTAAATGATCCCTGCTTTTGGAACAATCTGAGAACATTAAATAGCAAAGTGTTGTAATCTTTTCACCACCACCCCCCATTATTTTTGGACCAGAATTTCTTGGCCCATTGACATACACTGCATGAAACTTCAGAGAATAAATATTATTGGGCGTTCATCAGTACTGCAACAAGTTCCCTCTCCTGTCTTCTTTCTCTGTACCATTGTAAAATATTTTGCCGTTCATATGACACTTTAAGAAAATGTGTTCTAAAGGTCACGTGCAGGTGGTAGAAACTAATTTCATCTTCTCATTTTATTCATCTAAATACACAGCTTGTTTGTATTTATCCTTCCTGGAAAATCAAAGAAGGATAGGAAGTCTGTTCACAGTTTCTATTTAATTCTTCACCTGCACTAATATAATAACAAAACACAGTATAGTAATTCAATAAACAAATAGCTGTTATGATCATACACAAGTTCCAGAATTCAGTGACCCTTCCTCATCCAGGCTGGAAGGTGCCTTGTGCCACCATGGTTCTTGCCCAGGTTTCGTCCTTTGCCTCAGGAAAAAGAAGAAGAACGCATCAGCAGCATGGTGCACTCCTAGCAGAATGAATTCCTGTTGAGTGTCATAGACCCCTACCGCTTGGGGAATTGAGGATTCTTCCTCCTCTCTGCAGGAGACAGCCGCATCATGGGCACGAGACCTGAAGAGGGTAGTGGTCCACAGCCAGTGTCCCTGTGGAACCAGCCTTCTACTACTCCGTTCGTAGGTGCACAATGTACCTGGCATGATAAAAAATACAGTGAATGGTGAATGTTTTTTTTAAATTGTTACAGTAAAAGACACATTGCCATGAATTCCCCTTGTAATGTTCCCTTCACTTTGAATCCCATTCCTGGCACTTTCTGCAGAAGCTTTGGAGTCCTCTTTCCTGAGCCTTGTTACACTGTCCTGGCTGCCTCCATTCAAAATGTTTCCCTTTGTGGTCATTTTGACTTTGGGAAGAGCCCGAAGTCACAGTGCCAGAGCCGTTGAACAGGTGGATGAAGACGCAGCATCGGGCTCTTACCAGCTGCCTTTCTGCTGGATGCCACTCCCCAGCACTCACTGTATTGTTGATTACATCTCCCTTAAAGACACACAAGAAAGTAGACTTCCAGAACTGCTTCAGAAAATGATGAGGAAGATAGGATAAATGTATTCAAAGGGAGGAGGCATTGTTGAGAGGCACTGATGCTTAATAGCAATGTGTCTCTTATGGTCATAGCTGTTTTTAATTGAAACTTGCACCATCTCTTTGGATCACACCTGGCACTTGCAGAGCTTCCTGCTGTGAACGTCTCAGTATCCCTCTAGGAGGCATTGTCTATACTTTCTTCTGGGTCAGAGCATTGAAACTACATTGGAGGAATGTCTGAGAAGGACGTCACAGCACCCATGGGTGCTGTTACTGCTATTTACAGCAGTCAGCGTGCATTTGAGGAGAAACGAAGAAATGCCAAAACCCGGAGACATAGGCTATGGCACTTGCATAGGAAAGAAATGGAGCAGTCTGGGTTTGTATAAACCGCACTCTTAACAATGATGTGCCTAATGGTTACTGTCAGGGTTTCACATGAAAGTTACTGCAGAGGGCTGGCTCAGGTGCTCCCACTGCCTTTGCCTTGGGTGGCAGAGAGCTGAGCCCTCCTGGGATTCCCAGCCCATCCATGGCACTGACTGCACGGGAAATGAGGGGCACTTTCCTTGGGACATCACAGGCTCTGACCATCCCTGCCTCTCAGGAAACTGTGAGTCCTGAGCCTAAGTTCTGGATGTGGGGACTCAGGGACCCTGACCAGAGCCAGCATGCCAGAGTCCAGTCCAGCCCCAGTGCCTCAGTGACACCAGCGGGAGCTCGAGCCAGCCCGGGCCCAGGACACAAGCCTGTGGGGAGGAGGAGGAGCAGGGTTCACTGCCACGCCCTTCCACACCCTAAACCCCTCAGCCTGTGTGGAAGTGTGCACTGACCGAGTGTGCAGGCACTCTGACGCCCACAGTCGTGTAACACCCCCTCAAGCAGTGGGTGCCCGTGACCCACGAATGGCTTCAAGTGAAATTCTGTATTCCATTTACGAGTAATGGACATGGATGTGCTATAATTCCAGCACTCCTGGAGGCTGAGGCAGGAGGAGTGGCATCTTAATGACTTAACAGGACACTGGCTCTAAATAAACAAACAAACAAACAAACAAATAAATGTGCTGGGGATGAAACTCAGTGCAAAGGCCCTCAATTCAATCCATAGCAGGATGTTTACAAACAAACGGAATAGTAACATAGCTCCGCTTTTGTGTCTCATCCTAAACTGTTGACACTGTAAAGCCACCCTTGCTTTGAACCCTTATTAAGAGCTCCACTTGTGCCCGGACAGTCCTAGGCATTCTCCCGGGCATGCACACAGCCCTCCGGGAGAGCCTGGCCTTGCCCAAGGCTCACTTTCAGCGCTGTGGGAGGTCACCCGCTCCCCGTGGATTCAGTCCTGGTCCTGGTCCAGGTCCCAGCAGAAGCTGTCTCGGAGTTGTGCTGGGGAGGCCGGCAGCCAGTTCCCGCTGTCCTGCAGCTCCCTCTGTTATGCTGCTGCCCTGTGAACTGAGGCCCCGAACGCCCTCTCCCCACCCGAGCACAGTCGGTTCCTGGCTCACTCAACCCTGTGGGAGGCCTGGCTGTGTGTAAGGGAACAGCCAAACCCTTACAGAACACTGTCTTGTTTACTGATTTTGAATTACCACCTTATAAGGAATTGCAAAATAAATTAATGGAATCCTCAGATGTGTGGTTTTCCACTTAATTATGGAGCACTACTTAGGAAGGCTTTTAGAAAAATTTATAAATAGTGTTTGAAGAAGGAAGAATGATTGTGAGATATAAATGCCATTACTTCATACACTGTATTATTTAACCACATGAAAGTGAGTACTTTCGGTGGTACACCTGTGAGTGTGAGCAGCTGTGAGTGTGAGCACACGCACACAGGTCATTTCCTGAGATGCAGTTTCTATATGTGACCAGGAGGAAAGTGCTCGAGGGCCTGAGTGTTAGATGTCAGCCAATGACTGGCATTGGGCAGTTTGCTCAATCTCTTGCCTGTTTCCTTGCCTAGAGGAGGGACCTGTAAGCCTCCAGTCTGAAGCTGGGAGGCTGTGAAAGGTGACAGCACTACAGCGTGTCCCATCCGTGGCATTCAGCAAACTTCCATTCATCCCTGAACTAGACTTTTATTAAGATTAATAACTTACACAGAAGCTGACTTGGTTATATTAAATGCACATTGCTGTAGCTATACGTGGGTTATATTCAAAGTAATCAACCTCCTTTATTCACTAAATAGCACATTTATGGTCACTTGTTTTACAAAGATCAAAAAGAAAAGAAGCATATTAACATCTGTGTGAAGAATTTCTACTCGCTTCAAGTTTCAATCAAGAAACAGTTGGAACAGAATCTAAATGTACTCCTAGTTCCCATGAAATCCTATCCTGGAGACTGAACCATGCCTCTCATTCTAGCTTTCTGGGAGGGCAAAACAGGAGGATCACAAGTTTGAACCCATCCTTTGCAAGGTAACAATGCTTTGTAGGTTCCCTCCGATGCAGTGCCTGTCCTCAGGGACTGGCCTTGACACCTGCAGGACCCGGCTCGCTGAATGTCCCTGGGTCCATCCCCTGCCCCCTGCCCTGGGACTCCTTGCCAGACTGCTCTCCTGAGTTGTCCTTGGGTTTGTCACTGTGATTGCACAGTGATGCACATCTTCACCTCCTGCCCTCTGAGTGCCAACACCTTGTACTGCCAAGGAGCTCAGGGTCAGCGCAGTCTCAGCTCAGCACCAGTGCCCAAAACAGAACAGTTGATGCAGGGCCAGACAGACAGTTTCTGTAGTTTTACACATATAGAATTCTATATTTAAGGATCTATGCTTTGATTTCCATTAGTATCTGGCTCTTTCTTTACTGCAAATTCTGTGTCAGAAAAGTTCATAATTTCAAATTTCATTATCAATTAGATTCATTAGTGCATTACTCTCACATTATATTGAGTTGTAATTCCCGTCATTGCTGTCCACTGCAATGCAAGGAATATGTATAGCTGTTTGGTCATCACAAGAAACCACTTGAAGATATGCAATGATTTAGGTGATTTTCTCAGAGACTGGGTGTCTAGTTACAATCTTCATTGCTGAGACACAAGACCCAACATCCACAGCTCTGAGGAGGAGAGGTTTATTTTGGCTCACAGTTCATAGCGGTTTAGTCCATAGTAAGCCAGCTGCAAGGCAGAGTGGCATGGCCAAGGAGAAACAGTCCATGGGAGGTTGGTAGGAGGCTGAGAGCCATTGAGGGAGGGGCGTTGATGCTGTTGACATTAATGAGAACCAAAGCAGTCACTTCTGTTTGTGTGTGGAAATGAGCACTTGTTAGTCTCTGGGGACTTGGAATGATGGTTTAAGAAAAGTTCTTGGGAAAAATAAAGCTCTATTTGTTTTCACTTTGGTTCCTTTCGTCATTCAGCCTCCTCCTTTGAAATCAACTCTAAGATAGCTTCATTGGCTTTGCCAGCGCCAACCACTATGAGGTTAAGGGAACCATCCTGCCTGCCAGGTGCAAACCTTGCCCCCTCTGCCAGCTCCAGAAACCACTGTGAGTTCAGGAGTCCCCAGAGCTCCTCTCCGGTGTGATGGCTCACACAAGGACTCCAAGAAATTGGGGGGAGTTAGGACATAGTCGTGTTGAGTGCAGGGAGAGGGAGTGACAGAGCCAGCCACATGGTGTAGGGCTCGGGAAGGATCCAGGCAGAGAACTTGAGAACGTGTGAGGGCGGATTCTCCAGCACTGGTGTCCAGAGGTCTGCAGGTCTCCTGCCTTGCAATTATGAAGTCAATCACTGCCCCGGTGGTTGAACTCAACCTCCAGCGGCTCCATCCTGTAGGGGGTGCTGAAGTCTTCTTGCCCCGGAGCCCACTGTGAATAAGCAGGACACCCGACAGCCAGCTGGGCTCCACTGCCCCTGCATCACACTGCACTATACTAACAAGGAAACACCATTCATTACTGGTTATTTTTTAAAAATCTCCTCTGATTTTATATTTCATGTATTTTACTTGAGGGAAAGTTATTTGTAAGTCACATCACTCAAACTCTCCAGAGTAACGATCCGTAATAGTATCCCAGAGATCACGGGAGGGTATTTAATAGTCTAAATATTGGAAATATTTTAAGATTTTTGATTATTTGAGATCATAATTCATGTTCTGAACCTTACTAAGAGAGTGACAGCAACAACAAGCCTTCATTTCCTTGTATGTGTAAATATTACAGTGATACTCTCTCCTTTCCTCAGTTTGGTCATCTCTTAAAATATTTGCTATCCTAGAATGAGAAATATGAAACAGAACAGACATTCTTGAAATGACATGATGTAATTCCTTAACTTTATTTCACATGTTTTAGCTTAGCTTAATTATAGCCATCTCCAAAGTGGCTGACTTAAGTGTAGATTTTTAAACTGTATGGATTTAAGAAATGCAATTTTTAAAACTCAACTCTAGTATAATTTTAAATTATATTACATGTGTCCATATATAGGTGTATATATGCAAATATATGAAAGTTACAGTATGACAGCCAAAATCTAACAGGTACATAAAATATAAAAAGAGAAAGACAGGAAATGATGGAGATTAAAAAGTAAAGGAAAAAGTACTTGGACTTTATTTAATAGTTCATTGATTTTCCAATAAAGAAAAGTGAAATTCACAAGGTCAATGAATTATTCAAGGTTGCAGTATTGAGATCTCCTCTGGTAAATTGCATAACAATACAAATCTCTCTAATGTGAAACACGGGGCCAGCGACTTGAACTTGGATGTCCCTTAGACGAATGGACTGTTGGATGTTCAACAGCAGATTCGGTAACGGGCTGTTCTGGTGCACGCCTTCCCCTTCTGAGTGTGTCAGGGAGTGTTGGAGAGGTCTGTAGCGTGGCCCTTGTTTTCTTTTCAACTAACCCAGATGGCCTCCTATCCTGTGTGCACCCTCTGCATCTAGGTGTGACCCTCGAGTCAGATTCCTGCCTCGACCCGGGCATCCCCGTGAACGGCCACCGGCACGGCGGTAACTTTGGCATCAGATCCACCGTGACCTTCAGCTGTGACCCCGGCTACACCCTGAGTGACGATGAGCCACTGGTGTGCGAGAGGAACCACCAGTGGAACCATGCCTTGCCCAGCTGTGATGGTACGTGGCACTCCACGGCGTAGGTGCGCTGGAGAGGTGCGGGGAGACTTGTGCTGGCGTGGGGTGAAGGAGGCCAGAGAGCGTTCCCTCTGAGAGGCCGCGGGCCTGAGGTCAGGCCTCCAGGAGTCCGCCCACCACATACTCTCCTCGGTGGAGCACCTTCAGTTTCTCACATCAGAGAAACAATGTAGTATTTAAACACGTGTCTGATTTATTTCACTTAAGAGTATGGTCTCAAGGTGCATCTATTTAGCTATAACTGTCTCAAGTTTATCCTTCTTTATGGCAGAGTAGTTCTCCATGTATAAAATACCACATCTTCTTTATCCATTCATCAGTTGATGGGCATTTGGGCTGTTTCCAAGATTTAGCTATTACGTGTTGTGCTACTGTAAACATAGGTGTGCACATATGGATGTGGTGGGATGCTTTTAATTCTTTTGGGAAGATACCAAGAAGGGGAATATAGGAGTCAAATGGAACCTCTAGTTTTAGTGTTTTGAGAAATCTCCATACTGATTTCCACAGTGTTTGCATCAGTCCACAGCCCCACCAGCAGTGGAGAAGGGTTCCTTTTGTCCACAGCCCCACCAGCATTTGTTATTGGTTGATTTCATGATAGCAGCCATTCTTTCTGGGTTGAGGTGGAACCTCAGTGTTGTTTTAATTTGCATCTCTTGAATGACCAGTGATGTTGAACATTTTTTCATGTGTTTATTTGCCTTTTATACTTCTTCATCTGAGAAGTGTCTGTTCATTTCAGATGCCCATTTTTAGATTGGGTCTTTAAATTTGGGGAGTCTAATTTCTTTTAGTTCTTTTTATATTCTAGATTTTAGTCTTTTGTCTGAGGAACAGCTGGCAAAAGTGTTTGCCAACTTGGTGGGTTGTCTGCACACTCTGTTGGTGATTTCTTTTACTTTCTCTGAGGAGACCACACAACTGTGAACATTTATTTTCAAACATTGTGTATAGATTTGTTAAACACTTTAGCTTCTTTAAAAGAATGCACACGCATAAGAGGGTTTCTGTAAGAATTACGCTCCGCCACACACCACTTAAAACTGTTCCCCTTTGCCAGCCAGGTGCTCATCCAAACAGTACGTGGCATTTACAGAGTACAGGTAGGTGGCATAGCTTGGCTGGGGGCTACTCTGGGAAGGGGGAGGACTCAAAACCAGCACAGGGGCACTGGGCTCTGGGGAGCAGCATTGAGCAACCAGCTAGGCCTGTGCAGAGCCATTGGTCACCGGGCACAGAGGAAGGCAGCAGAGGGGCCCTGAGCTGGCAAGGCAGTGTGTCCACAGGCTGTGCTGCCTGCTTAGTGGCGATGTGGAAAATCATCCTGCTGTCAGGAGCCAGCTGAGGCATTTCTCCTGCCCCTGCTGTGGATCACAATTCTAGAATGAACTCAGTCTTCCTAGAGAAGAGGCAGGAGGCCAAGTGTCACAGGACAAAATGCAGTTCAAAATCACCGGGAGATGTGGCCTCACACCTGTCTCAATGTCTGTACCCAAATGACAGACAATAACAAGTGCCAGTGGGAATGGAAAAGAGAAACCATTTGGATCGATGGTGGGCATGGCAAACAATGCAATGTAGAGTCCTGAAGGAGGTGAAACTATGCTGACAGATGACCCAGCAGTCCCAGTGCTGGCCACGTCCAGAGGAAAGGACATCCGTGTGCTGAGGGGACATCTGCACTGGGCATTCTTTGCAGCACTATTCACAGAAGCGCAGATGTTGGGGTCGGCCCAAGGGTCCACCAGCAGACCAGTGGGTAAAGAAAATGTGCAAGTATGGTGAGATACCATTCAGCCATAAAAAGAACAGAATCCTAAAAGCTGAGTGTGGCAGCACACTCCTGTAATGCCAGCACTGTGAGGCTGAGGCCAAAGGATCACCGTGAGATCAAGGCCAGTTTACATAGCGAGTTCAAGGCCGGTCTGGACTATATAGGGAAGTCCTCTCTCTAAAAACAAACAAAAGAAGAACAGAATCCTGGCATTTTTAGCAACATGGGTGAGCCTGGAAGGCATTATATCGAGTGCAATGAGCCAGGCACAGAAACTCAGTCCCACAGAGCTCACTGACATGAGGAATTTGCCAAGCCGGGCCCCTGGAATAGAGTGGAGCCGTGGTCACTGGGACTGGAGGGTGGGGAGAGGGGAAAGGGGAACAGGTCGGTGGGTCCCTAGTTACAGCAAGTCAGGACCGGCTGGTCTGTAGGGAATGTTCCAAAGTAACCAGGAGACAAGGTTTTCATGATCTTACCACAGATTCTGATGAATGTTTCGGGTGATGAATTTACTCAATAGCGTCATTTAACCTTTACACAATATATGCGTGTATCAAAACACCACGATGTTCCCCATAAGTAGGTATTAGTATGTACCAAAAAAGTAATTTTTTAAAAAATTTAAAAATAAAACAAAATTTTGTAAAACCTGAGAATATCACATAGGATATACAAACATTTGCCACATTTCCTGGTTCCATACTAAAAACAACTTTAATACCACTCACTGTTTGAATGCTGCAATTCAGTTACACATGAGCTTAAAAATGCTTATATGTCCATGGATGAGTGAAGGTGAATCGAAATATTTTATTAAATGTCTAAAATCTGCTATAAAGCAAGCTAGTCACAGGAATCATTTTATTGAATATCTGCTCACATGCAGGCCATAGGGCTTTACTACATGCTATTGTGTGTTTGTAATTGCTTTTTCCTTTTTCAAGTGCTGCGCTACAGACAAAGGGGGATTTGGGAATGGAGTGCACGTGAGCCGCTGCCCCTGGGTATTTGCATCTGGTGATGGGCAGGCACCAGAACAGCATGGCTGGGCCCAGTTCTGCTGCAGGCTCCCAGTCTCGCTGTGGAGTCGGCCAGCTGAAGTCCCCCGATCCCTGTGAGCATGAAGCCACCTGGCTTGCTGCAGGGTAGTCCTCACGGGTCCTGGCTCTCCAGTTAGAACTGCAGAGAGGATTGCAAGCAAGGGACTGCTAATCTGCTGCGATCAGTCATTTCAATTCTGAGCTGGATTCTTCTCCATGCATGACAACCTTACACGATCCTGTGCATTGAAATACCATCCATGGTTACTGATTCAATATCAGGAACTTCATATTCTCAATCGGCTCGTTTTCTTCTGTCCTCTTCCTCCCTCCGCCTCACACCCGACTGAGTTTCCCTCACGTGCTCCCGCCTTGTCAGTGACCTGTTCTCATCCCTCGGGACAGGCTGCCCTCAGCCTGAGCCACCTTCTCGAAGCCAAGCCCAGGTCTTCACCCTCACACCTTTCCTGACCTTCATTTTGTCTCATATGCAGTTCTGTAAAGTTTGTCTTTAACATTTACAGTGTTGGCTGTAGAAAAGAAATGCATGTTGTGTGCAGTGGTACTTTGGTTGATGAACTTCACTGTCTCACAGTTTGAGGGAGGTGGCCCTGGTCGTGTTTATCAGTGGATGCAGAGTTTGCAGATGGAAGCAAAATTCTGCCAAATGCTCTTGTTTGCAAACAGAAGCATCCATGAGCTGAGGTATTACTGTATTGTCTTCCAATTTAAGTTTATGTAAATTTAGAATTTAAATCAGCTAAGGAGATTGGTAACATAATTGTTGGTTTGGGGACAGTGGAACGGGTTTCAGAAATGATGAATTTGTGATAAAAGGCTATTAATAAATCTTCTAAGTCCAGGAGAGTTAGACGTGAGAGTTTCAGTCCATTCTGGTTGATTGTTTTCCTCTAACTCTCAAGCACTGCTTTCTTAGCCCTCTCAAATCTCAAACCGTCTCTTCAATCCCATGGGTTTTTATTGCAGCAAACCATACATCATAGGATATTCAAACCCTTAAAAAGTCATAGCTTTAGGAAGGAAAAAGTAAATCAGACTAATGTAGAATATTTTACATTACCCTAAACAAAAGATCCAAGCTCAGCAGATCCGAAGTGCCCTGTGCCGCTTGAACCACCTCTCCCTGGGTGGAGGACCAGTGCAGGGGCATCTCAGGGAGATCACTTTGCGTTCACAAATACTTCTGTGAAATGGTTACTTTTTTCACAGTCATTTTCCAGGCACTACTGTATCTGCAGCCCCACAGTGAAAAAGTTACAGTTCATCAGCCTAGTGAAAGCAAGGCATTTGTTAGATCACACAATGAAATAAGTGCTTTGTAGAACACAGGAAACATGGCTGAGGGTAAGGGTATGAAAATTTTACTTTTTGAATGTAAAACTTAAAGAGTGACAATGTGGGGCCTTGAAGGCCCAGGACATAGATGCCTGGGCAAATCACTGAGGGTGAGATCGAGCAGAAGGGAAGGGAGTGGAGGCTGGGAGGTGAAGCACGAAGGAGCAGGAGGGTTGGGCTGAGGTGAGCTTGCTGCTGGGGGAATGAGCACAGCCGGTGGAGGGCTTTGAAGCTGGACACTCCTTTGGGAGGGGTTTGAGGGGGGAAGGGGCTGGCCTGGGGTCCCTGTTCTGCTGCCCCAGCAACCATCTCCTTCACCACAGGGCTTCCAAGTTCCTTTTGAGGAGGCAGCTCCAGGATCAGAAAATGCTTAAATGAATGAGTGCAAGCACTGCCTACTGTGGGTCCTCAGCACATTTTGCTTTGAGTCAGTGAACTGTGTTCACTGTTTATGGCAAAAAGAAAGAGGAGAAAGGTCATGATGGATGAAAAGAAATCAGGCCCAAGACTGTGTGTTTTCTCACGGTGATCTCTTCAAAGAAGAAGTGTGCAGGACCTCTGGGACTGGACAAAATGGACCTGAAACACAGCCGTTAAAGAAGGGGAGCTGGGGGCAGGCAGGCATGGCACCGAGAAGCGTGCAGGGTGCAGGGGAGGGCACCTGACTTCAAGGGTGCTTCCTTATCCAGCCGCAGTGGAAATCCAGTCTGGGTTCATCAACTTGGAAGACCTCACATTTTAAGGAAGAGTTGGGTGAACTCACAGTGGGGTGAATGTGGGCTTCCAGCAGACAGGAGAGCCTGACAAGGTGGATTCCTCCCTCTCCCAAGGAGACTCCCTCGCAGAAAATGGCTGCCACCTCTGACAGTTCTCACTTCCTGCCTTTCTCCAATGCAGCCAAGTGGATGCTTAGCAACCAACTTGCTAGATCCTTTAAATCCAACTTTCAGGGCCATAACTGACTTCAGCTTACTTAAAGGAAGACTCTTGGCAGGGTCTTAGGGGTGATGGGGCAGAAGCAGCATGGCAGTGGTGGGGCACAGTGATTCCCGCAGCAAAGGTGGCCTTCAGCTTCATGTAGAAGAGCAGCAGGCACCCAAGACCCCAGTGGAGGGATGAAGGGCAGCCTAAGGGCAGTGGGTCACATGGCATTGCTCCCGGCCTCCTACACTGCTGCCAGCTCCTTACCCTGCATTCAGTGTTTGCCATCCTGCCAGAGGACATCCATGGCACCATCTGGCTCTGCTGCCTCATAGTCCAGCCTCCTCTTCCCTCCTTTCATGTTCTGTTTTGTTTTTATGAGCACACGTTGCAGAGTTCTGAAAGTAAACTAGTGTCTTGTTCTTAGAATGAGTCATACCTGCTTATCTGAGGATTTATAAATAAACTATTTGCCTTCCTCATTAAATTATAAACTTTGGTATACTGAAAACTTCCCTGTCTTATTTGTTTTGTATGCGCAAGAGCATAAAAGACTGTTTGAAAGGTAGAAGCACATGCTGCGGGTTGAACAGATCCAAGTCAGGGCAGGCAGAGCTGGAATAATGGGCACTCACCTGGGATCTCAGCTGTGTCACCTCTTCTCTCTTCTGGTTTCTGCATGGTTCATGTCCCTCCAAGGCATTCCTGTAACGGTGTAGCTGGGGGTCTTGTGGGTCCAGTAATATAAATAGAAAAGTGAAATCCAAGAAATTATAGCCTTAAGGAAGGTAAAAGTAAAATTTTTCTGTGTCTTTCATAACTATTCAGAAAAGTCTCTACAGTGCAGGAAGAAATAGCTTCATGTAATTCAAATCATATGCAGCCAAATTTGCAGCTCTCCCCAGGGAATGGGGCCTTGTCTATGAATATAAGCCAAGGCCCATATGGACACAACAATAGGGTTTAATGTTATTCTCTCCTTTCTGCTCTTCAATATTAAATGAGAATACCAGCTTCATTCTCAGTACTTCAAATTCCCTTTTCCATAAAAAATGTAGGCTTTGTGTACCAAGTTCATGCAAAATCTCCATACTGAGTGGTTGAGATGGTGTTGTATCTGCACTGGGGCTCATCTTTCTGCAGTGTTCTTTCCGATTTCGTCCTCTATGGAATCACAGGCCTTGGTTGGTCACTCTGGGTTTTGTCCCGTGTGCATGGATAAAGTCACATAGTCAGTACACATTCCCTCTCTGGGTGCTCCCCAGTAGATAGTCAAACAATTTTCCTTGATGACATCAGGACAGAGGATGAAATAAAGCACTTGGATTGTATGATTTTTAAATATAGCTGGATATGAATAGATTCTGTCAGTTTATGTAGAATATGCTCTTAAGGTACAGGCTATCAGCAACTTTGGATACATAGGATCTAAATTTTATATAAAATTTTTAATTCCTTTTGCTTAAATCCTTCACAAAAATGAGAGAAGTGAACTTGCTAATTTATGCTAATAGCACAGACAGATCAAAGTGACTGGTGAGCAGTTTCCATGTTCAGCTAAACATTCTATCTGGTTCCCTCTGCCACTCTGCTTAGGTTCTTGTATGGAATGCCCCTGTCCCCTGAGCCAGTGACTGAGATTCTCTGTCCTTGGTCACCCTATTTGTGTCCACATTCACTGTGCTGGGGTCTCATGTACACTTTGTCAGCCTTCAACATGGAATCCAGGCTCCTATATGAAAGGTAGGCACCTAGCTCAGGTTTGATCTGCTCAAACATCAGAGCCTGGGAACTTAGTCACATTTTGGGAACTCCCGGCCCTGGTATTTCTGCATTGGGATGATTTTACTTAGCATAGCGTCCTCCAGCTCAGACAGATGGAAATAACAGGATTCCATTCTGTTTTTACAACATCGAACTCTCCCCCTCTCCATCTGTCGCCCCCTGTGGATGAACACACTGGTTGTTTCCTTTCTTGCTGTGGTGACTATTTGTGCAATCAATATGGGAGTATGGCTTTCTCTTCCACGTACTGAGTCCTTTCCCTTGGATCCACAATCATTACTGGAGTTGCTGCACTGTGTGGTAATTCTACCTCCATACTTTGAGGATTCACCGTACTGTTTTTACAGTGATGGTGCTAGTTTACACTCCTGTCAGTCATGTGTGTGAGTCCTCTTTCTCTGCATCCTTGCCAGTGCTGGAAACCCAAAGAAGATGGTGTCCTGGAAAGAGCAAAGAGAAGAGCAGTTTCAAAGGCTGCCCAGACCTCAGGGGACAGGAGGGCATGTGTCCAGTGTCTTCCAGCACAGCGGGGCAGATGTCTATCCATGACTGACAACAATTAGTCCATATTTCAGAATAGCCAGCAGAGAGGCTGTTGACTGTTCCCAACAAAAGAAACACTGCACCTGTGTGGGTGTGTGGTGATGGGAATGCCAGTGATCCTGATCTGATCATTGTACATGGTATTTGTGTATTGAAATATCACATTGTACCTCATAAATGTGTACAATTATTATGCATTTAAAATTAATAAATATATGCATCAGAAAACTCTTAACACTGGAAGATCTCCCCTATATTGTGTTAACAGCCTATCACTACTTTCCCATTGAAATTATTATGACATAATCATCTTTTTCTTCCTTCAGAAATGACACTGAGTTAGTTTTAAGTGTGGAAAATTAGTTCCTTGGGGTTTAAACTCATAGAACAGCTGAGAAGAAGCCTATATCTGCTATGTCCGCAGCTTTGTGCTTCTCAAACCTGGTCCCAATTCCTGCTGTGCTTTGTTCTGCCTTAGGTTTGGTGCTGGTTCAGACACCCCCTGTGCCCTGACTTGTTAGAATTTTGAGTAAAATAAACTCTAAGCTCTGTTCGTCTTTTTCATGAATGTGGCATTGGATCTTGTGTTAGTCCTATTGCAAATTCAATGCTATTTTAAGTGTTTCACCCCAGCAATCATTGCAAGACTTTGACACTGGGATTATCTCTGTTATTTTAAGCTCTGTGTGGTGGCTACATCCACGGGAAGAGCGGGACAGTCCTTTCTCCTGGGTTTCCAGACTTTTATCCCAACTCCCTCAACTGCACGTGGACCATCGAAGTGTCTCATGGAAAGGGTAAGATGATGACACAGGCCTCCGATTCACAGGATAATGAATGAGGAATAACAGGGAACAGAAAAATACTAATGTGTAGAAAAGAACAAAAATAAGAACTGATTTCCTTATATATATTTTGGTCTTTAATTTTTATTTTTATAAGATTCTGGAAGAAAAATGATCTTTACATTATCAAAGCTACAAGCAAAATTATATTCCTGGTTTTGCTCCTTATCACATAACCTAACTGTATGCATGTAAATATGGACTGGAAATCAGGTATAATGCTGAGGAACAGGGCCAACAATAAATAATAACATGTGAAATCCACATGTGTGATTAGAAAATAGGCAATTTTCTACCCTTATAGCTTATTTTACAAGTCTGAGAAAATTTGTGTACTTGCCTTTCATTTAAAAGTTTACCCACTATTATTCCACATAATAAATAACCAATTTTTACATAATCCATTGATGCCTTCCTAAACAGACATCATTGTCCCCACATTACAGACAAGTATGGAAAAGCTGGGGAAATGTGTGTGCAGGAAATGTCAACAGTGAGTTTAGGAGTGAATTCTGTGTCTTTTATACCTAGCTAAACTTGCCTTTCTAGAAAAGCTATTTAGAATTTTGATCACATAAATATTATGTGGACTTTATTTTTTTACATGTATTTAAATTCAGTTTGGTGGTAAACTCTCCTATTTTATTATATGTTCTGTTTTACACCATGCTGACATGAATGTATATGAAAGATCTTGGCCATAAAGGATACTAAGAATAAAGAAACAGATCATGAGTGACCAAGTGTTTTGAATCAGCAAAATATGCTTACTTAAAGAGATGTGTTCAGAGTTAACTGTATTCACGTCAGCATAGACATTCAGAAGAAATGCTCAGTGTGGTGTCTAAGTGGGCACAAGCATGGTTGGTTGGTACAGCTATACCCTCAAGGGCAGTTCCTCTCAGTCATGCCTTTGATACGCTGGAGCTACCAACTACATGTTCTGAAGGGCAGGTCAACACAAATGGAAAATTTATTTTGTTCCTTGTCCCCCTGAGACAAATGCTCTGTGAGCCCAGTGACCATTCTTGAATGCAAGCATCATTAACATCCTTACCTGAGTTACCTGTGTCTCTATCTCCATCTATATCTGTCCTTTAGTCTACATTAACATCCACATGTGTGTGCAACTACACCTAGATCCATATCTACACCTGCACACTTGTATGCACCTGTGTCTGTGTGGACGTCTGTCTGTACCCGTGTGCATCCATAGCAGCATCTGTGCCATATCTCCACCTACCTCTAACTCTGTGTCCACGTTCTTCCCACACACATTACATGGACATCTGTTTGTCCAGATCTACATCTGCTTCTATCTGTAGCACATATTTGAACATTTATTTTTATTTCCTCTTTCTTCATTTCTAAAATGTCCTTTTTCTATGCACTTTTCTCTCAAGCTTCAAGGTCAGAGTTACATGTTAAAATGGTATTTAATGCTTTGATGTCCCTGTGCTGGGGAGTGGTGACTTCACCACCACACTGCCTCTCCTGACCACTGTCCTTGCCTGTCTGCATCTCAGGGGTGCAGATGGTCTTCCACACCTTCCACCTGGAGAGCTCCCACGACTTCCTCCTCATCACCGAGGACGGCAGCTTCTCCCAGCCGGTGGCCAGGCTCACAGGCTCTGTGCTGCCCCACACCATCAAGGCTGGCTTGTTTGGAAACTTCACTGCTCAGCTGCGCTTCATTTCAGACTTCTCCATTTCCTATGAGGGCTTCAACATCACCTTTTCAGGTATGCTGGTCTGCTGGACGTTTCTCGGCTCTGGTAATGACCTTGCTATCTCTGGTTTCCCTCTGCATGGAGTTTTAATTAGAGACACCCTTCCTGGTGTGGTGTAGAGGAGCTGAGCCTCCACCAGGCAGGGTGCAAGGGCCCCTGGCTGCCACAAAGCACGTGCCCTGGTAGATTTGCAAATCGTCATCTTTGAACATTATACATAAAGCATCTTTTCTGAAAAGTCCACCTGGCTTGTTTCTCTTGGTCACTTGTGTCCTCCTTGAGGATGCTTCTCTTCTGCAGAGGTGACCTCAGCGTGAGGTGTCCCTGATCCTGCTGACTCCCCTCCAGTGGAGGCCCAGATTGTTGGACAGCCACCAGTGGAAGCTGGGTAGACACCCGGCCAGAGGGAGGACAGGCTTTTATTCCCTTTCCTACAATCACACAGGGCGACTAAATGCCACCCATAATTAAGTGGCTTTTAAGAGTTTTATTGTAATAGAGAGATAATATTTGTGTAGGGTTGATGTTGCATCAGACATTACTTGCATTGGTTGCATTGCTTAATTTGTATAGTTTTATGTCATAGGTGATATGATTTTACAGGTGAGAAAAAAATTACTGAGAAACATTTCCAAAAACTGAAGACACACATGCAGGATAAATTTGATCATGTGACAAACAGGGCTTAGTGAGCAAATAATGGTCAGGGCTGTGGTGTCAGCATACGTTTCCCCACCCCATGCCACTGCCAGCAGGGGACTGTGACTCTGCAGTTACTAATGGTGTAATGATTATGTTGACTTCTGTGTATAGGTTGCCCTGGAAAATCTGCTTTCCCACCATTCTTTGCAGCTCAGATGTGATATAGTTTCTTACAGTGGTCCTTGGCTACTACAAACGCATGTGACTTCTGCTTTTAAGGTCCTATGAATTCCCTAATGACTTTCCATGGCTCTTGTAGAATTAGTTGCTATAATGTTTGAGTATTCATCTTATCTCCTTGGTGAAGCACAGCTCTTGGTAGGAAGGTCTCTGTTATTCTTCTTTCTCATAGCTGGCATCACTCTACCTGCCTTGGACATAATAAGAACTTAATCATGGCTTACTAAATACTGCATGATGACTGCATTACATAGAATGAAACGCCATCTCTGACGCCACCCCTCAGGGACTTCTCTCTAATTCCCACCGGATGCCATTTATCTTAAACTACTTTGCTGATGTTTCTCACTATGTCACTGGGTATGTGCAGCCTTAAGGGCTGGCTGGGACTACTTCAGTTCTTGGAAACATACTGTAATAGGGAGTAATCATGAAATTGGCCACTGCATGTATCAAATACTCAAATCTTCTTAGCACTAATACCTAAATCCCTCCCTCCACACATGTCCCCTAGTGGATCCCAATTAGTGTCTCTGTGAGAAGATTGCCCCTCTGCTGGTCTTTTGATCATGACCCAAAATGAGCTGAAACAGAAACTCTGAGGACAGAGATGGCACTGGTGTGAATCTGTGGACCTCCCGCACAGATTTCTTCCTGAGTAGCTGTGAATTTTTCTCGCCTTGTCCCATCTGTTTCTTAATTCTGTTGCTTTCAGCATGCAACTGACAAGTGTCCTGATCGCTGCCTGAGTCCCATAGTGCAGGTTTCCTGGAACGCCGGAGAAGGTGATAGAGCAAGCACAGGGACTTGTTTCTCACAGCCCCGCGGGCTGGGCCAGCCCTGGTCTAGGGGCCAGCGTGCAGCGGGCCTCTGCATGCATCCTCACATAGTGGGAGGTGGGAGACATGAGGGGACAGGGGCTGAGTGCTCGCAGGAAGAAGAGCAGAGAGATGGAGCCAAGCTCACCTCAAGCCCTGTCATAATGGCATGAATCCCACTGGACCAGACGAAACACTTTCCAAAACATGCATTTGAGGGACACATTCAGATCATAGCAACTGTCAGGATTCAGAGTGGAATCTAGGGCAGTACTTTTCATAAGATCCTTTATACAAGCAAGTGACACGGATAGGAAAGCACGCTCTTCTGCATCTATGGAGCTCTTTGGGGGCAGTTTTTAAAATATTAATTAGTGCTGAAGCCAAAGTGCAAGCAATTGTGAACATTTACCAGAATTCATTTACACACAACCAGTGGATGTAAAGCAAAAAGCTTGCAGAAGAAATCTCGTTGTAAGGACACTCACACAGCCAGCCTTGTAAAAACCTAAGGAGACACCTTGGACTAAAGCAACTGCAAAGGGCAATGTGTTCCTGAGATACCCTGAGGGAATCATTTCTTGCAACAGGGTTTTGCCTTGAAACCAGGCAGCAAGCAGTCACCATTGGTGTAAATGTGGTGATATTCTTTTAGGGATCCAAGGGAATAGTACCTTTATTATCCAAAGGCGCATTCCCCCTTCGGGGGACCTTTGTGATGCTGAACAGAAACAGCATCCGTGTGCTTTCATATCTGCATCTTCCCGTTAGTGCAGTTTCCTCCGGGCTTTCTCAAAGGCGTCCTCAGAGCAGCCTTGCCAGCAGTGTCAGTGTCAGTGCAGTGCCCATGGGGACCTTGGGGGAGTGTGTCCCTCTGTATCCTGCTCAGGGTCTGTGCAGCCCAACACCCCCCACTGCCTGCCACACTTCCCTTCTGGTTACCAACTTTCAGTTCGCACAAGTCCTCGGTCTTTTCCAGAGGAAGATGAGAGTCTGGACCACTTTACTCTGCATCCCTCTCTTCGGTCCATGCATTCTCTTCAGACTGCCCCAGGCAAACTCCTTCAGTCCACGCCAACACTGCCTGTGGCACACAGCCTTTCTCTTCTCTAAGCAGGGTGCTTATTTCCCTCACATTCGAGAACCACATGTGTCCACTCTCAGTCCACTTTCTGTGGCCAGCACAGGGCCAGGGTCTCCCAGCTGAAGGAAGAGCAGCTTCTGGGGAGCTGGCAAGTTTAAGGGTGCAGACAGAGCCGAAGACCAAGACGGAGATGGCTGTCTGTGGAGCCAGGGCTGGGCCGGTTCCTGTGAGGTCACTCGGGGGTGAGCACGCTCATTCTGAGTGTGGCATGAAGCCACTGGAGGGGCACAGAGGCTGAGTGAGCAGACTTCTCCTGAGGCCCGTTCTGAGGGATGCGTGGTCCCCATGGAAACTGTCACAGGATAATCCCAGTGGGAGAGAGCGCAGGAGGCTCGGGCTCGGTGGCAGAGCCAGAGGAGGAGGAGTTCCTTGGTCTGGCTGGGCGGAGAGGCCTCCGGACTCAGAAAGAGCAGACCTGGGTGGCATTTTAGTCAGAAAACACAGAATGAGGTTGGGGGAAAGAGAGTATTTGTCTCCTGGAAAATTGAGGTGTATGTCCAAAGGGGATTGTCAAAGAGTTTTGAGTTCTAAAAGAGGTGAAATTTGGAAGAAAAAATTGGAAGTCATCAGTGCTCAAAGTGACTATACAGACAGGAGAGAGGGTGTTGGAGAGCAAGCAGAGATGCAAGGAGAGAGGTCAAAGTCGGAGCTGGGCTCTGCATTCTGGCAGAGTGGACAAGCAGGCAGATCGCCCACTGGGAAGGCGGCCAGGGAGAGGAGGAAGTGGAGTCCTAGATGCTGAGAAACGAAAGCCTCATCTGACTGAAAGGCTGAAGGGCAGAGCACGGGGACCCTAGCTGGTTTATAGCTGAGGTCACAGCAGCTCTGGGAGGGCTGTGGTGGTGAGCTTGGATGGAGGAAGTGGACAGGGACCCAGAAGAGAGAACAGGACCATAGGAGACACACACAGCCTTTCCGCCTTCCCAGAGTAGCCTCAAAGTGACTGTGGTGTCAGCAGAGTGGTTTTGTTAGTTTGATTTGTCAGCTGGCCAGGCTGCTTCTCCTTTTACAATGGGCACCCTCACGCATTTCTATGCTGGTGAGAATAAGCCAAGTGATAAACTGGGGAAGAGAGAAGAGAAAGGCTAGAGACCAACTGTTTCAGTTGGAAGGAGGGTGGAGCCCTGGGTATGATGCATAGCCCTCATATCTGATGGGTTAATGGGAATGTGCACCCTAAATCAGTGACCGAGTGACAGCCAGAGTGAGGACCTGGGTAACCGTGCAGGTGGGTGTGTGACACACACCTCCCACCCATGGCACCCCCTCCGGCCTCCTCTCTGTTAGGGGCTTCCCGAGGCTGTCATTTAACTCTGAAAGGAGGACATCTGCAAAACCAAGAACTGGAAGGCTGCAGCACTGTCCTTGTATAATGCAGTGAGAAAAGCATAAAAGAACATATTATTTTCCTTTATTGCAGTTCAATCGTTTTAAAAGAAATCACAGAAAGTATTTGATTTTAATAGACAGTACACAATATATCCTTAGAAGGAGAAGCCTACTGGGTAGGTATGAGGTCAAGTTTGCTGCATTATGATGCTTTTGTTTTAGTATTTCCTGGAAATTCTGTCTTTGTTCTGTGGATGGTAGGTTTTCAGTAAGTGCTGATTTCAATTAAATGACTTATGTCTTTTCTTCTTGGGTCATATTAAAATAAGGTAAAATGTATAAAATATTCCAAGAATGCTCAGCTTGGATACATTAGATATCTGAAATCAGGCCCATTCAGGGTGGTATGACTCTGGATGCTTGGATACCGTAGATACCTGGAAATGCTTTGCCCCAAAGAGGAGCAAGACCAGGTCAGTATAGGGAGCAGTTCCTGGGAGGTCAACCTGTAGGCTAGGTGAGAGGGAGGGATAATGGGGTAGAGGCCTGCACGGTGAAGCTCCCACAAAGGTCCACCTGTGAGATGTGAATGAAGGATCCGATAGAATAGAAGTAAAACAGAAAGAGCAGATCCAAAAGTTATTAAGAAAAAAATTTTGAACTTCGCATGTTCATTGCAAACACTGAATCTGAAATTTAGATTTTGGACACCTCGAAAGATGACGCTGGAATTCACAAAGGAGAGGAAGTGTCCTCAGAGAGTGGCCTAGCCTTGACATTTTCCACACCACCACCTGAACCAGGGGTCTGCGTTCCGATGCTTTGTAACAGGCTCATCACCCAGTTGGCCTTTGCAGCCCCCCAGCTCCCCACATCCCTGTTCCGATGGCATTTCCAGGCCAAGCCCACGGGACACCCTGGGTGTTACAGAGCAGATGAGCTGCCCACCCTCTTCCCGAGTCCCCTGGGAGGAAACCGTGGGCTTCGGGATGGGCTGGGACCAAGGAAGCCGCAAGAGAGGGCTGCTGGGAATGAGGCAGCACAGGCGGTGGCTGTGGGCACTGCGCTTTGCACACAGAAATGTCAGGCCGCTACCAGAGTATCTTCTGTGCCTGTGAGTGAGCACGACGAGGTTTATAGACGGAGCATAGCTGTTGCTCTACGCGGAGGTGTATTTCAGAGTAGAGCTCGGCTGCGATAAGCTTTCACCGACACGTGATGCGGTTTTTATCTCACACTCCCACCTTGGCTATGAAAAAGCACCTTTAAAGCTGTCCAAGAACCGGCTGTGGCAACTAAACCCTAGCAGAATAATTTCAAGCTCCTAGGGGGAAAGTTCTGAAGTGAGTCGTCTTGTTCTGCTATACCGCACACGTACGCTTGTGTTTTAAATATACTGAGATTGCTGCCATTTGTTGTAAAATACAAAGGCCAACAAGCCGTCTAACAGCTTTAGCAGTGTCAGAAGACGTGCGGGTGGGTTTTCCTTTCCAGAGCAGCTCTTTTTCAGTCCCGGCCTTGACCGCTGAGTGTTTCCTGGCCCTGCTCACTGCATCTCTCTGTCCCAGAGTACGACCTGGAGCCCTGTGACGACCCGGGCGTCCCTGCCTTCAGCCGCAGGATCGGCTTCCACTTCGGCGTGGGTGACACCTTGATCTTCTCCTGCTTCCCCGGCTACCGCCTCGAAGGTGCGGCCGAGCTGACGTGCCTGGGTGGGGGCCGCCGTGTGTGGAGCGCACCTCTGCCAAGGTGTGTGGGTAGGTGGCCACACGCTTCATTTCATTCATCCAGGGTGCAGGGGGGCAGGAGGGGCCAGGCCTGCGTCGGAGGGAGCAGATCTGAGAAGAGGCCAAGCCTGATTACGAAGGGGAAAACATGAGTGTCCTTAGCCATCTGGGAATAAACAAGCTGAGGCCATGCTGCGGGCACAGCAGTGCCCTGGTGACTACCTGGAGCACGAGCCGTCGCTGAGCTGGGCATGTGACACACACCAGTAACCTGGCACTCTGGGAGGCTGATGCGGGAAGATCACAGGTGGAAGCTCAGGCTGCTGACTTAGAGAGACCCTGTCTCAAAATAGATAAAAAGGCCTGGGGTTGTAGCTCAGTGTGAAGCCCCGGTCCATAGGAAAACGGAGAGCACAGGCAGCGAGTCCCTGCTGGTATGGTGGCAAGGACAGCAGAGGAGGGCCACCGTCTCCCCTGTCACTGGGAGGGCAGCACCGCAGCCAGTCTGGACACGGGTTTCCCGGTAAGTTCTCCCCAGAACCTAGCCGGCAGCCCCGAGAGGAGGGGCAGCATGGTGTCTGTGGTGCAGGGGCCTCCAGGAGGGTGCTGGGCCCTGGCTGCAGCCAGGGGCTGGACTCCGGGGTGCTTGTTCTGGGCTGGTGTCTGCTGCTCCGAGAGGTGGGGAAGGGGGACCCTCCTGGGGGCAGTGTGGCCGGCGCAGGGCTCCTGAGACCTGGCTGCCCTGTCTCTGACTTACTGCTTAGTGTGGGTTCCTGAGCTTACGGGAAAACCACCTGGTGCTGCACGAAGCAAGGGGGTGGATTAGAAATGGACCGTGGTTCCTCCCCCGCTGTGCCTCCCTGCCCGGTGTCCGCAGCCCAGGAGAGGGGCAGCAGGAAGCCCCGATGGTGCGGCTCCCTTCCCTTGGGAGGCATCACAGGCTCAGCGCGGCCGGCTGTCCACACCCGAGTCTCTGCGATTGTCTGGGCCCCAGGAGCACCAGGGACTCAGACACAGTGCGGTCATAGTCAGGACTTCACCGCGGACAGAAGGACACTGGGACCGCCGGGCCCTCGTCCTTATTTCTGGCCAGACATGTGCACATTTCTGCCACCCAGCTGTCCCTGGCAGCAGGTATTCTCACTTCTCCTTGTTAAACTGTGTATTTGAGAACCAGATACAAGTTTTGTTTTTTGTTGGGTTTTTTTTCGGTACTGGTGCCACTGAGCTAAATCCCCGGCCCACCAGATACAAGTTTTGCAAACAGTTTTGGGGAAAAAATGTCAGATACAATGTTCTGTGCATGATGCAAGGACTCCCAGAGGTGCAGGGAGCTGCTGCTGCCCAAGACGGAAACCCTAACAGTGACCGGGAACATCTCCCACCACCGGGAAACCAGCGTGCTGCGAGAAGTCTGGCGCTAATGAGCAGGGTCACACTGCTCCTTTGCTGTGTCTGCCCTGCCCAGATCCACAAGGCTCGGGCTCTTTATCCTGCCACTCAGGATTTGCACGCGAGTGGGAGATGTGCGGTAATGAGGTGGGACCAGTCACTGTCACCCCTGAGGGCCCAGGGTGGCCAGGTGATGAGTGAGCACTTGGCAGCCTGGTCCTCCCACCCAGGACAGCGCTGTGCACGGAGCCGGTCTGGCTGCTGTCCTCCCTGCCTTAAGGACAAGCGCACCAAGGCCCAGTGCCAAAGGGCTTGGCCTGGGGTCTCAGAGACCCTGGTCAGGGTCAGGGTCAGGGCAGCTGGGGTCCAGGTCTAAGCAGGGTACAGCCTTGAGATGGCACTTGGGCCTCTCCTCCTTCCTCGGCTGAGCCTTTAACACGTGCTGCTGTTTATTGGGGATTGAATGGGGGTCTTCATACTGAGACGCAACCCCTACAATCCCAGTCCTCCCCACCCCCCAATTTTAAACCTTTGAGACAGTTTCTCACAGAATCACATGTTGCCCAGGGTGGACTCCAACTTGTCATCCTCCTGCCTCAGCCTCCTAGAGTGCTGGGCTTCCAGGAGTGTGGCGGCAGTCTAGCTGTGACGCCCTTAATTATAGGGGCTCCAGCCAGCCCAGGTGACATCAGGGTGTCACCTCTACCCACCCTGGTCCATGCCGGTTCCCACTGGGTCAAACATCAGCCCAGCCTTGTGGACGCCTGCCTTCCCTCTGTGCGGCTGCTCAGGCCCAGGATGGGCCAGCAGAGGCTATAGAAGGAAGCTCTGAGGGAAGCCCTGTGCACTCGACCCCCTGGCCCCCGAACAGTGGCTCTGTGACTCAGGCATCCTCCTCGGCCCTGGGCTCCTTGTCCTGTCCTCTGGCTCTCAGCAGGAGGAGCAGGAGGAGCAGAGCCAGCTGCAGACAGGGCAGAGACAAGTGTGCCCGGGAGCCCCTCCCCTGAGGTGACATAGCCCGTGACCCGCGCCCGAAGGCCAGGGTTACATGCGGCCCAGGCAGGTGTGCAGACGGCGCTGCCCTGAGAGCTGCCTGCGGCCCATGCCAGCGGGGTGAGCAGTGTCCACGTGGGCCTGCATCATCACCTCAGAGTCAGTGAGCACAAAACTTTCAGACAAAGAATGCCAGGGCTGCATTTCCCACACTCAAAAAGTATAGAGAAGGGCCCGCTGAGCGGATTCCTTAAGAAAATGCGTGAAAATGTCATCGTCCTGCTGAATGAGGACTTATGGACAAATACGAGTTCTTTAATGGAACGGAAAAAGTCAGCAGGGTGACCTACAGTTGTTCAGTGGGATACAGATGTTTCAGAGAGGTGCTGAAGACAAATACTCTGCCTGCATTTTCATTTCGGCTAAGTTTCTTTTAATGCTAAATTAAATTTAGCTTAAATAATTTGATAAATTCTATTTAAACATTGTTTTCCTATGTTAATATATAGGTTCTATGTATTTCTTTAATATACTTTTTGTTGGTTCTTAAGAGATAATCCAATAATCACATTAAATTAAGCACAAAATACATCCGATGTAATAAATGGGTTACACATAATATTTACTTTATGTAATCTTAGATATCTTTTATAAGTGAATATAGATGAACACAGTTTAAATAATATTTGTTTATATTTGTTTCATTCCCCACAGTAAGCTTGGGTTTAAGGGAGGAAGATCAACTTCCTTCCAACCCTGTTTCTTAGCCTGGCTGTTTGGTTTCAAAGCACACCCCTTTGCAAATAAACTAAATTGATTGTTATCAAGTATACAGCATTCTCAGAGGCCCCAGGACATGGTAATCATTACAGCCGATGCTGTTTCTGCCAGGCATTATGTGGAGAAACGGTCTGAAATGTAGTTTTGCTCAGTCCTGGGATGGCAGAGCAGGATGGGTTTCTGCAGCAGAATTTGAATCCTGTCTGCATATTCAACAGGCAGATTGCAGGGTTATGTTTCTTAACCTATTCTTTAAAAATAAAATTATAAATAAATTGATATCACCACTAAAATAACTTTTCTTTGGCTGGGGATGGAGCTCCGCGGGTGGAGCACTTGGCTAGGAGGCACCAGGCTCTGGATCTAAACCCTAGTAGTGCAAAGAAAAAAGCCTTTTCCCAGTAGCGACTGTCTGCCAACTCACACTGACTCGGTGGAGGGAAAGCCAGGCTCCCCAGGCCCGAGGTCTCTGACACCTGCACCCATGGGGGATGTCTGCTTAGCGCAGGTGGACCAGGGCAGTGAATGTGTCCCAGGTGGCCCGGACAGCACTAATGGAAAAAGTCCATTGACGCCTTTCTGACTTGGTGATTTAATTTAATCAGTCTATCTCCCTTGCAAAACGCTCAATAACTATTCCATTTTAATTACAGTAATTCTTTTTACACGAGCAAATAATTCATATTAAGAAAAATTATATTCATTCACCTTAAAGTAATTTATGATGAATTATTGAAAGAACTTAAAAAGTGAAACATTTAATTGCTTTGGTAATGAAAACTTACAATGGGTCCCTAGAATCAAGTTCAAAGAATTTCTGACATTTTGATCGCTTCGATTTTGTAATTTTCTGAGCAACTGCCCTTTAACGGTAGAGGATTATTTTCTCTAATTACTCCCTCTAGGACAGAGTCTCAAGGCTTTCTGTATTTTTCTCTGGCTCTTTGACACATTGTGATTCCTTCCTTTGAATATTGTGTTGCAGGCAGTTTAGCACCCTAGTAAACTTAATCTGAAAACAAATTAATTCATAAAACAGGTTTCGCAAGCTGACGGGAAGATTTTGTGAAACAGGAACCGGAGCTGTGGGAAGTGTCCCCTGCCAGCCCTGTGGGTCACGTGCAGCGATGGTGCGTCCCACCCCAGATGGCGCAGAGTCCCATGGGCTCTGCTCTGCCACCTGTGCTCTGGGCAGCTTAGCCCACCTTGCTGTGCTGCCTTCCTGCCCTGTGAGACGGCCCAGTGTGGCCTTCTACCTCATGGATCGCCACGCTACGTTGATTTACTAATACAGAATTAAGAATAAGTACTATGGGATACCTAGATGGACAGGAAGACGAACTGCACACCCAGCTTCTCCAAGGGTGGCTGCTTCGTGCCACACGGTTTTTGTGGACCTTCAGGGCTGCTCCTCTACCTCGCAGTTGGGAACCTGCCCCCAGTCCTGCCTGGGACATCTGCACCCTCTGTTTCTCCCTAGAGTCCTTAGGGTCCAGGCTTTCCCTTTAAGCATTTCCTCCTTGCAGACACCCTGCTTTCAGGACAGGCTGTCTTAGTAAGGTCCTGTCCTGGCTCTGAAAACCCAAGGCCACCCAGTCGGCACCTTGCCCAGGCCCCATGGCTTCTCCCAAGGTGCTTTACCCGGCTGCCCTGTCACCCCGCAGGGCACCCCGTTTGTCCTAGACCTGAGATGCTGGCCATGTGCTCTCTCCCCCACCTCCGACAGAGTTCTTGGTGAGCTTAGAGGTGCTGACCCTCCCTGCCACGATGCCAAAGGGAACACTGAGCCGCAGAGGGCTTGGGACACCTGGCCCCAGTGTTGACCTTGCCATGGAATCAGGAAACCACACGCAAGGGCACTCAGGCCACACGTGTTCCATGTGACAGTGTCACCTGGATGATCTCATGGGACCCTGTGGAAGCAGGCAAGGTGTCAGAGGCATGGCCTAAGGTCATGTGTGCATCACTGTGTGACCATCTGCCCGAAAGTCTCCGATGGACACGCACAGCACAAACACTAGGTCCTTTTTCCTAGTCTCCCCATGTGGAGTCTCCTGGTTAACTTGTTCCTGGTTAATGTCCAGAGTGCTAAGGTGACAGCAAACATGAGCTGCGGTTATCTGGTGACTTTTTCAGTCAAGTCCTTAAAAACACACTCTCTTCTAGCACACAGAACCTGCTGTCCATTTCATTATTGTTAATTGTGACCATCACTGTGCATTATTAATTATAAATTGTTCAGTATTTTTAGGACACAAAAAGCATTATTCTGCTCCTGAACCCTTGCATTCTTATCAGGGAAGTCATCTGTATTTCTCATGTGACCTTGAGCAGGAGCCCTGGCTTGTGAATTATTCCATACCTCAGTTTCCTTGTCCGGGACTGAGGGTTATTTAGCTGCCCGTCAAGACTGCTGCATTATTAATTTAATGAATGTAAAGAAATTAAAGTTTACAGATCAGCCTTCTCAAGGTGCATCTGGGTGAGCAGGCCATATAATCCCAGCACACTGGGAGTCTGAGGCAGGAGAATCACAACTTCGACCCAGCCTGGGCAACTTAGAGAGACCTTGTGCCTGTCTCAAAATAAAAAAATAATATTGAAAAGGGTTGGAAATGTAACTCAGTGAGATGACCCAGAATTCAGTCCCCAGTACTGCAAAAAAACAACCAAACTAAAAGTGACTCTGGATAGCCAGTTTTAGGGGGAAAATCTGAAAACCAGCACCAAACAGAAGACCTGGCGGTGTGGAATGCAAAGTAGGGCCATACAACAAGGGGATACAGTCCCGAAGGGCAAGCACGAATGGGGGTCACAGCCAGGAAAGAGGGTCCCCAGCCGAAAGTGTTTCTTCCTTTGCCACTGTCACTGTATGTCACGTTGTTTGATTGCTTGTATTTCTAAAACCCATAAACGCCATAGCCTGAAGGACCTAACGTTGACTTTGAATTGTTTCCTTAGTTGATCATTGCCAAACCCAGGCTTAAATAATTATCCCCAATATCTGTGATTGAGTTCCATATTCCAGTCATCAGAGTGCAGTGATTTTCTTTTATTCCTGCCAAGTTCAACACCTGCAGTAATTGGAGCATCCTGTGACTCACTCTGGGGAGGGGCCCAGGCGACCTATCCTTTTACATTCTGATTTTCTCTTTGTTCGCTTTGGGTTTTGTGTTTCTTCAGTAAGGATAAAAGCGGAAATACATCGGGTGTGCCCCGTGCCCGTGGGTGGCTGTCTCCCCAGAGCTGTGACCTGTGAATGTCCCCAGCATCGGAGGCGCGAAGCCCTTTCTCTTCAGTGCGAGACTCCTGCTCACAGCGGACTCAGGGCTCCCAGGCCAGGAGATGAGCCTGACTGTCAACCCCAAAAGTTGCCTTGCTCTCCCACCTTTGTAGAAGATGAGCTTCACAGAACATTGTGATCTATAAGCACATGGGAATAGTAATGGATGCTACCATACATGTCTAAGAAGTATAAGATTTCACTGCGATTTTGTGTGGTCTCCATTTCCCTGTGCTTCTCCCTCACTGCTTCTCTCCCCACTGCCCCTGAACCTGGTGACCCCAGGGCCCCAGGCTGGTCCCGCCTGACTCCCCCAACAGCTCCGTGCGCGGACGTGGGTGCAGGAACCACCTGGGTCTCTGGGGTCCCTGCTGTTTCCGCTGCAGGGGTGGGGATCTTGCTGGGCACTGCCTGTGCTCACAGCCAGCAGAGGAGGGGCGTGAATTACAGAGCGTGGACGCCTGGTCCAGGCAGGCGCACAGAAGGTGCCAGCCGGAGTCCCCAGGTGCCTCCTCTCACTTGCACCCGGTGAGCGCCTCCTGTCCGTTCTTCACCGAGGTGGCACTTTCCGGTGCAGACCCCAAGCTGATTTTGATTCTCTACATTAGTACTCATTCTTCTGGACTTTTGGAAATCACTGTGCATAGCCCGGAGCTTGGCCTGTAGACCAGCGGATGCCCTTCCCGTGGTCGCTGTGTGGAGCAGCTTTGTTGTTTCCTGGCGCTCCCTGTGTGGAATGTGAGGCACCCCTGAGCAGTCATGCGTTCCACAGATGAGAGAACCGGCCCTGAGAGAGCAGTGACCTTCTTGGGGCTCACAGAAAACAGCTATACTTATTGTCACTTTTACCTCGACAAAACCCTTTTGGGTTTTGTTTTGTGCAAACTTGGGGCAAGAGGCCAGTTACCCGCTCCCTTTGTCGGGGAAGGAGCGAAGGATAGAGTGGCAGCCACCTAGTGCTCTCCCAGCCAGTTAAATACAGTTCCTGCTTCGAGGTGGGGAAGACACCTCAGTGTCACCATCAGTGGACAAGAACCCCACACCTCCTGGTGGGAACCCAGTGTACGTACAGGGAGATGCAGGGGCCCCAGAAGAGCTGTGCCTGGCGCTGGCAGGGTTCTCCTGAGGCAGAAGTGAGGTGTGCAGAGGACGTCACCCACAGGGACACAGCAGTGCGGGGTGCTCAGAGCAGCGTGCTCCCTCCTGGAAGGCCTCGCACGGTAGATAGCACACCGCGGCCTGGAGGAAGAGCCCCTCCAGTAAAATATTGAGGCCCTTGGAAATGGGGTGACTGGCAGCTTTGCTGTCCACTGCTAGGACAGTAAAAATGTCACTGATCTATGTTTTAAAACCTGCATCAAGGAGAGCCCTACCCTGGCAGAAAGAGGGTGATCATGATGTTGAAGTGGGTAGTCTGTGAAAATCAACAATTCCACTTTTGAACCCTCTTTTTCTAATGTCCTATTAATTTTAGCTGAATGTGGAGCAAGTGTCAAAGGCAATGAAGGAACACTACTGTCTCCAAATTTCCCATCCAATTACGACAATAACCACGAGTGTATCTATAAAATAGAAACGGAAGCTGGCAAGGGAATCCACCTCCGAGCTCGGAGTTTCCAGCTGTTTGAAGGAGATACGCTAAAGGTAAAAGAGCCTCTTCTGCTGCGATTCTGTCTTTTCCTCTGCAGGAACCTGGCACCCATCCGTCACCCACTTGTCTGCCAGCCACCTGTCAGTCATCACACATCATCTCTCTGTTATCCCTCTGTCATCTCTCCCCTCATCCACCCATTCATATACCGGTTTACCTGTCCACCTAGGTATGTGTCGATACCGCTTTATTTCTATATTATGTATTCTTATTTATTGTGCAATTGATTTGAGATGGTGTAATAAATGAGGCCTTACTTATCAGAGTCCATTTGAACTTTGAAATATCCATGTCTGTAATCCTAGACCTAATACCCACAAACATTCTCTCCCAGGCAAACTACTCAGCAAGCCTGGCATTTAGCTTCTCTATGTGTAGGGACCCACGATGTGACAGAGCCTTTGGGCTGTTTTGCGGTTACACGGTGTAACATCCTGATGTATCTAACATTGTATGCAGCATATAAAAGCAATTATTAAAGTACATGGGACCCCCCAGACCAACACTTTCTCTAGCAGTTGTCACTATTCTCTAGTTTATTCTCCACTTTGAGCAGTTAGAGCCGGAAGGATTCTGGTGAGGCTCCAGAAGTAAGCCAGCCACTGCCACTAGAACAGCAAGCAGCGCCCCTGGGAGGTGCCAGGGCCGGGCAAGCCTGGGTCTCACAGGACTGCGGGACACCAGCCTTTCCTTGGCTTATGAGACCCCTGCTACAGCCAGAAATGCCCTGAATCCTGAGGCTTCTCACAGAGGCCCCACATCTCCTGCAACTGTTCCAAAGAACTGGGGACTTTGCAGGGCCCAGGCGCAGGAAAGTGGCAGTGGTAGATGCAGCCGCAGGACCCCGAGAGAGAAGGCTGTGAGCAGCTCAGGCTCCACGCGGCTCCCAAGGGCACAGGTCCTGTGGTCCAGCGGGGCCAACTCTGGAGGGAAGGAGCACAGCTTGATCCGGCCGGAAGCCCAGCTGTGTCGGGGGCGTGTCCATGCCTCCCCTCCCTGTGTGAAGCCCGGAGTCCACTGCCTCCCAGCTTTGCAGAGGCACTTTGCCCTCGGAGGACGTGCAGAGCCACCTGGCAGGGAGCCCCAGTGAGTCCCCGCCTGCGCTCCTGCGTGTGGGCTGGCACAGCCCGGCGGAACTCCGCCTCCTGCAGGTCAGGCAGGCGGGGTCAAAGCGCCTCTCCCACTCCGAGCCCAGCACTGACTTCCTCCATGCGGAGTGCACGAGAGTGGTTCTATTCTGCGTGTGCTTTCATTTTCATAGCCTTTTGGGAAGTTCATGCTGACAGCTTGAAGGACCGTAATTAAGAAATGTTTTTCAGCCAGGAAGCCAGCACATTCTTACTAACTTACAAAAAAAAAAAAAGAATTTGTGAAGTTAGGCGTAAGTAGGAATTTTCTAAATTCTTTGATAACCTCAAATTTAGAAGTCAGTAAGCGTTTTTGCTCTGGTGCAGGTGGGCGATGAGCAATTAAATATTATATTATTATTACAAACGGTATTGGGATGAAGGAGGGAGGAAATGGTGCTCAGCGTTGCCTGCATGCAGCTTGGGCTTGTTGATTATAACAGAAGTTACAAACACTCTCTTCCCTGCCATATTTAGCTGCAGGGAAACTGGACTGTGTAAATGCCAAGCTTTACTGGGGTAGATCTGGTTGAAGGAGCTGACAGATACCTCAGTGTTAAAGACGTTAGTTAAGTTGCTGTATTTTGAGAGCCAGAGGCTGTCCACATGCCCCTGCACATGTCCTGGGGTCCACTGCTGTCCACACAAACTTAGGCATTGGTCCCCTCCCCTCTGTGCACACAGACATGAATGCCAAAGGGAGGGAAAGGTTCTTGGAAAGGCCTCAGAGGGGTGGCCTGACAGGCATCCTGCTGGGAGCTCCTGAGATCTCCTCAGGTGCTCAGCCTGGCTGCCTTGGGATTCCCCAGTGCTTTCCAGTCTGACCGCCTCTCACTCCTATGTAGCAGGTGGCTCAGGTGGCTGCTCTGAGAATAGAGGGGACCCCTGGATTCTAGCAATGCACAGATGAGGGGATCCCCAAGATCGCTGCAGGTCCTGTGGCCCGGGGTGAGTCAGCTGGGGTGGAACCAAGTCCACGCTTGCCTTGCTGCCCGGCTCTGCCCCGTGGCCGGGGCAAACCTCCAGCCCATGTGGTTGCTGGAGGGTCCCCGAGTGGGCTCCCTCTCGGTGGGTGGGTGGTCATTCTGCAGAGTCCATGGCAGTGTAGACACCTGGAAGAACTCGCTGTTCTGGAGAGGGAACCGTTCAGCCAAGGCGCTGGTCATTTCTGATGACCCAGAAGTGGTGCGGGGGCCCCATCCACCCTGTGGTGAGCGAGAGGGAGGAGCTGTTCCAGGGCTGAGCTGTGGCCTCATCTCTTGTTCCCTGCTCCCATCTCCACCATCTCCGCAGCTTTCTATGGCCTACAGAAAAAGGCCTGGCATGGGGGCCCAGGCCTCAGGGGGGCCTTGGCATTTCCTCTGGGAACCAACTACCCCTGACTTAATCCTTTATTACCCTGGTTGTCAGAACCCTGAACATGTTGAAGGAAACCACAGTTCCAAACAAGCAGTGATTAAAAAAAAAATAATGATCTCTAGCGACAGCCTTTTGGGAAGGAAATTAGAGGGTATTTTCTTCTGCTCCACTAGAATGTGCTTAGCTAATTGCAATGAAATAATCACAAAATTAACGTGGGTGTGTTTTCTGCGGGTGGATGCAGGTGCATGTGTGTCTGAGGCGAGCACAGGGCACGCACAGAGAGGACGGAGTTGGGGTGGTGAGGTCCTCTGCTGAGGAGGAGCTCGAGCATGCTGAGGGGGGCAGAGGCCATGGAGGACTTTGATGAGCTTTAATCACTCAGGTTTTCTTAGCAAGAAAACGGGATGTTCTTCATTATACCGTGATACATTTAATTCATTTAAAAAGCCTTTATCTGCAAGGTGGCTTTCCCACTATGTGTGCTGCCTTCCCTGGGATAGAAGAGACTGGCAGCACAGGGCTCCTCCACGGCAGGGTGTCCATGTCCTTAGGCAGAGGGGCCTGGGGACATCAGCAGAGAGAAGCCCTCGGGGAGGGTGTCCCGGCCTGAGCAGTGTGACCCATCTCCATCCGGCCCTGCGGTGCCTTCCTGTCTCAGGTGAAATGCACGCCCAGCCCCTCACACGCCCAGCCCATGTCTGCTCAGAACCAGGCCCACACCTGCCATGTCCATTGGAGTTCCCGCCTCTCTGGAAGCAGGCACAGAGCTGCACACAAATGCGTCTAACCCTAACGCAGAAGGAGCCCTCGGCCCTCGGAGAGTGAAGAGGACATGATTTGGGCATGACCCTGGTCTGTAGCGCTACAGGCAGAGGTAGAGCTTCAGGAAAATAGACGGTGTCACCCTGTCAGCCCGTGGGCTTGCATGACTGCATGACTGTTCAGTGTGCTGCAGAAAGCTGCATCTTTGAGCATCGGTGGTTTTTCCTGTTGTTGAAATTGCCACCAGTAGAGTTCACTTAGGGACTAGTGGCACTGACGCTGTGAATTTTCATTAGGTTTACGATGGAAAAGACAGCTCCTCACATCTGCTAGGAGCCTTCACGAAGAACGAGCTGATGGGCCTGATCCTCAACAGCACCTCCAACCACCTGTGGCTGGAGTTCAACACCAACGGCTCTGACACAGACCGCGGCTTCCAGCTCACCTATACCAGTAAGCATCCGCGTGTCGGGCACCGGACGACCCCTTCACCAGGGCACGCTGCCCTGGAGCTGGGTGCTGACCTCCATAGTTGAGTTTAATTCTGCACACTTTCCACATCAGGAGGAGTATCCCGATGTGTAGGCACATCGGGAGAAGCAATAGTTTGAAGTGGATCAATGTAGATGTATTCATATTTTAATAATCGAAGGGCTGGATCTGAAAGAAAACAGCTCAGGAACTGAAGAGCATCTGGGATGGGAAATATGGATTATGGAATAGTATTCAGTGTGAAAAGCTCATAGACACGTGTGGAGGACGTATAGTGGGTGTTTGATTTAACTATAGCTGTGTATGAATGACATATACAGGGACAAAGAATCATATAGCTATATAAACATGCACAGAAGGTATAACTGCTGGAGTGCTGGATTCTATTGTATCACCACTAATCTCCCAGGTTGAAAAATGAACGTGAGAGCTTGGTTACTCTCGCAAGATAGCAGCTGGCAGGTGGGAGGAGCCAGGCCGGGCCTGCAGCTCACAGTTTGAAGTAGAGCTCTCTATTGCTGTCATAATAATGTCAATCAATGTGACAATTTGGGTATGTAAATAAAAAAGCCAAGAGTGAGGGAAATAAAGGAGAAGTTGTTTAGTTTAAAAGATGAATTTGCAATATAACTGATACTTACAACATTTTCGGTTATGAAGTTAGAAATAGCTCTTGGTTTGGGTAACTAAATGTACCTAATCAGTTATAAAGCTTAAAGTGCATAGAGCAGTCCAATCCACTGCCTATCTGATAATTTAAAAATTGTGTGATATGGACATGAAGACAAGAGGAATTTAAAAATTTTGATTTTAAGGAAGTATGTGATTGCCCTTCAGAGCCAGTCTCTTTATTTGGCAGATGAGTGAGTGAAGTCTGAAAAGAATCAGCACCCGCATGCCCTGGGCCGATCCAGGGGCCTAGGAGGAAAGTTTATCGCCTCAAATCCCTACCAGTAGGAGAAATCACAGTGGAAGACTATTAGAACTTTGAACAAAAAAAGAATTAGAGTGGCTGATGGTCTAAGAAAATCAATTTTTTACTTTGGAGATAATGCCATCAAAAACACTCAGTCAGTAGAAGTCATGTTAATTACTTTGTATGCATGGTAAGTTAGGAACAATGGATATTACAGGATCAAATTACAATTGCGATTTTTCTCTATGAGAATTCCTCTTCCCAGAGTTTTTCCCCCAGAAGTGTTGCAGAGTGCTTGGAGAGCCACCGCAGTGCTTGCTGAGGTGCCTGCCGCTGGCACCTTTCTTCTGCGTGCCTCCCCTGCCCCGCATTCAGTGGCTCGGGTTTACTGGACGTGCCAGCTCTGTGCCCAGTTCCTGCTTTGCTGTTAGAGGAGCACGGACAGTGGAGAAGGAAACCCTGTAGTGTCAGGGGCTGCATGCATGCCTAGCCTGTTCCTTTAGTCCTCCCACCACCAGAGCCCTCCCTGAGGCCTTAGCTGTCCCAAGAGCATGGCCCTGGCCAGGGCTCCCACCAGGCAGCAGAAAGCTTTGGGCTGAGCACTTCCCTCCCTATTTCCAGTCCTCACCTCAGTCCACATGGAGCCCTGGGCCTGGAGCTTCCTGAGTCTACGATCTCCCCTGCCTGGCTGCCTCATAGCCATGCATTGTGCCTGGCCTGGATTTGCTTCGTTACTTTCCAACCCTGGTTATGGCTTCTGAACACTTGGTCTTCGCTTCTCATGGATAGGCAGAGGTTCGGGGAAGGGGACCCGGCACACTGGACTCACCAGACAGTTTAGGTGGATCTGTCCCTGGCATCCATGGCCCGGTGGTGTCCAAGCAGTGGTCAGGGGGTCTGTGTGCCCTCACCGGTGTGACAGGACAGATTGGGGTCATAGGTGTGCCCTGGGGGTGTGTCCGATGCCCTGACCCAGAAGAGGCCTCCTTTGCATGCCCTTCACAGCCACACAGGGCGCTGCTGGCTGTGGAAGCCCCCAGGTCTCCTGGCAGAACAGACCGAGGAGCTTTGCTTGACCTCTGCCCTCACTGCGCAAACGGAGAAAGCTTGAATCTGTCGGACTGTCTCCTGGACTTTTCAGCTCTGTGGAAATATTTGATTGCATGGTAGCACAGGATTTCTAAAATTCGAGGAAAGACACACTGGCATTTGGTTCTCGGGCACCAGACCCGACGGGAGGAAGGGTGGCCCCATCTCGACCCACAGCGGCACTGGCCATGCCGCTAGTTGTCTCAGAGGTGGCTCTTGGTGCCCTGCGGGAAGGGAAGGGATGTCTGCAGTATGGAGCCTACAGCATCAAAATAGCACTAACTTCCTGTGAGATTCTTGGGTTTCAGTGATAAATAAATATGTTTAAGAAATCCCACGCTCCCACAATGCGATCAAATGCAAGAATCGAATATTCATCCCTAAAATGTGTATTAGAAATGATGACAGCTATTTTCAAAAGATCTGTAATTGCCTCTTGGTGGCTAGTTACATTATGTAGGGACACATCAGTGTTTGAGTGTTTCAGATCCAGAATAGATGTAAATACCTGAGTAAATTGGACAATGTCTACAGGAATTCAGTATATATATGGACATAGGTATATATCCATACAGACACAATGATACCTCGGTTCACCAACTTAGTTTGTTTTGCGATTTTGGAGAAGATGGACACATCTGTGTTCCTGATAGAAGACTGTCACGGGGCCGGGGATTTAGCTCAGTGGTTCTGCCGCCTGCCCTGAGAATGCAGGGACCCAAGTTCAATCCCTGGTACCAAAAAATAAAAATAAAAACTAAAAAAACTAAAAAAAAAAAAAAAACCCTAAATAAAGACTGTCATGGTTGTGTTTTCATGGGATGCAGAGTTTGCAAACAAAAACAAAATTTTGCCAAACACTTCTATTTGCAAACAAAATTGTTTCCAAACCAAAGTGTTGGTGAACCAAGGCACCACTGCATACCTACTAGACATGCTAAAGATCTCATAAATAGGCACAAACAATACTCTTGCATCCTTTAATATTTAAAGCAAACTCCTATCTACCTCCTAACTTCACCACTTTGGCGACACTGGCTCTGCTCCAAGTAAACAGCTCCTTCCGCTCTTCTTCGTCAGTTAGAAATGGACTGAAAATCTCTTAAGTCTTCAAAGGGCCACCCAGGGGTGATGGAGCTGTGACCCAACTGGGCACCAGCTCCTGGAAGCAGGAGGATGAGGCTCCTGCGATGAGCAGCTTGTTGTCTGTCCTTGGCCCAGAAGGGCCTCAGGGCTCTGGTACTGTGGTCCCAGGCAGCCTGTGATGTAGCCTGCAAGAAGTGCATGCAGACCCCCACTCCTAATAGGAGTACAGAGGACCCTGGAGAGCCCTAGGGAGGCAAAGTAGGTGGTGCCCACATGACTGCTTCTCTACAGCATGGCAGGAAGTGGACAGCTCTAGCTCCTAGATAAGGCAGGATGCTGGCAGGAAGTGGGTCTGAACTGGGTGGTGCCACTCCAGGGCCTCCATGAAAAGAGGGAAACATCCAGGGCCCAGGGCCAGTTAAAGTCTCAGTCACTTACCTTGTTCCCGGCCACCCTGGTAGAAATTCAGGTCTGGGGAACTCCCTGGAAGGAGACATGGGCGGAGGTAGGACCTGGGGCTGGAGGTCCTGTGACTCTAACCGAGAAGCCTCCCAGGTCACTGTTTCTCTAGAAGACACAGTGGATTCTCAGATTACTACCAGTCTGACATACAGACAACTTGGGTCATGAGTGGAATTTTAGCTGTAACTTACAACCAAAGTCACAAGATATGACCTGAATGCTGGCTGCTTGTGCTTGGCCCATAAGGAGCTCTGGAATGGGCCTTACAACATCTTTTCCTGTGGGAGGGCATTGAGAAATCCTGGGCCAACATCTTCCTGAAGACACTGAGATCAGCCTGTGTACGGAGAGGGACTTTGAAGGCTGTGGAGAGGAGCCTGGGCCTTCAGTTGACAACTTGAGTTACAACCAACACTTGCGAACAAATTGAGCTCATGAGTCAAGGGTCCACTGTAAAGTAAAACAAAACAAATCTGACAAAGCTACTTTCGGTTCCTATCTAAAAATTATCTCTACATGTTCATAGATTTAATTCTATTCCCCAAAAGTGAGTTGTGTACCTTTAACTATACTGTCTTCAGGTCAGATTCCTTTTACCTTGTGTTTCACCGTTGAACCACTCTCCCGTGAGTTATTATTAAGTACGATATGGAGACTTTCAACAGTAAAGAAATAAAAAAGCTGATTTCTAATATACTTCCATGAAATATTTTAAAACATGATTTGTATATTAAAAGAAAAAATGTGCACTCAGAATTTACTATGTAAGAGATAATAAGGCAAAGCTATGCAGTGTTCTTACAACATCAGCGTCACCCACCGATACCTGCTTCCTGATTGCAGTATTGCAGTTCTTTTGAGCCAACACATCCAGACATAGCATCCGTTTTTTATCAACTCGGACCTTCTTTCAGAGATGAAGAACATTCCATCCTTAAGCTGCTCCTAGGGTAAAAGAAAGCCCACGAAACCATTCACGATGGGCCCGTCCCTAGCTGAGTGGTTCCCGTGGGAGTGGCAGTGGTGACTGGAACATGGTGGAGACTCAGGCTGCTGAGGGACCTGGGAGGAGCCCTCCGCTCACTGAGGGCCACACAGCTGCTTCCTGAAGAGGGGGCTCCAGCCCCCAGTACCTAAGACAAGTCTCCAGTCCATGCATGTGATCGTGGTTCCCAGTGGAACATTTCATGTTCATGCGTGCATTCTTAGAAGAGCATGAGCATACATGTTCAGTTATGGGAAAGCACATGGAGAACATGCTTCGTGGCACACTTGACGATCATTCTGGGAGGGGGCTTGGGCCCGACTCCGGGTAGCTTCTGTCTGAACCTGAGCACCCTGTACGGCTGGCTGCTGCAAGGTGAGGCTGCCATGAAACGACGTGGATCTGTCCATTTCCCGGGCAGGCAGAGGCGGACATTGCTGGTAGCACCATTTCAAGGAAGGAAGGGGACACGAGGTGGCGCTTAGTTGATTTACTTGGTGTCAGAGGCAAATGAGGTGCAGAGCTGCGCATATGGTCCAATCTCTTGCCTTTTATTGGCTGTTTTATCACCTTTGCTAACTTACTAACACACGTATCATGAAAGAGGTAAAACACGAGTGTTTACAGTGTTGTAAGCGAACTCCCAATGAAGCCACAGCAGACTTGGCTCTGCATCATTGTGCGTGCCGTCTCTCGAGGGTCCGAGGCTGCCCTGGCAGTCTGCATCATGACCTCCGACCCTACAGAGGTCATTGCCCGAAGCTTTGTTAGAGCAGCTCTGAAAATATTTTTGCATCATTTTTGAAGAGATTTAGTTGGTTCAATTATTTTTTTCTTTTATCAGCAATGCCTCCCTCTATTTTGTGATAAGTTGAGGAAGGACATACACTCTTGTTATTTTACCACCCAGAATTAATGAGTATATATCTGGCTACCAGAACTTGGAGAGAAATAAAAGGACTCAAAGAAGGGTGACATAAATGATTTGATTCTAAGGATTAAGTGAGCAATAAAATGGAGCCCAACTGATGATATCACCTAATGCTATAAAATCTAAAATATTATGGAAAAAGTGGTAGCAGAATTTTATTTCAGTCTTCTTCAGGAGAGTAAAAGTGGCAGTTATGACATTAGTCAGTCATGGGTATATTTCATTTGCTGAGGGCCTTTCCTGGGAAAGTAGACTAGACACACTCTTAGAAAGAAACTATAGGGCTGTGGATCTCCAGTGTCTGGTTTTTCTTACTCATGTTATGGCATCCTTCACAACGTCTTAAAAAGAGAAAAGTTCTGATATTCATTCAGATTCAAAGTGATTATTTTTCTGCACTCCACAAATTTTGACATAAGGACTTGTGAAGGCTATTTGGATTTCTACAACTTCATCAAACACTTTTTCTCCAAAGTAAGTAAACATTTCAGAAAACCGTGATGTGAAAAATAATGCCATCTGTTAAAAAGCAATGCTTGGCCATTACACTGAGGGACATAAAACAAACGGGAGGGCGACTGGAGATAGGGAGCTTGAGATGTCCCAGAGTCTGAAACGATGCAGTGAGTGGCATGCAGCAGGAAGTGCCCGGATCGCAGGCACAGCTCCGTGGGGAGCATCCCCCTGCACGCCACACAGCGCCAGCTGGCCCCCACACCCAGGCTGCTCTCCTTCAAAAAGCAGTGGATACTCTTAATTCCACGGAAGTTAAAAATCAAAGGATGTCTCCACTGCTGAAAGGCATTTCAATATTTCTTGTGATGATTTCAAGAACTTGGACCTTATAACTCCTTAGAGCATTTGGGTGAGGGAACAGGAGAGAAAGAGAGGAGCTGAGTTTGACACCCACATTTTTGGCCTTGGCAACTATTACTGGTTGATATGGAAAATGGGGAAGCCTAGATTTTGTAAAAATAAAGGGAAATAAGCCTTTATTTGGGGGTAGGTGAGTTTTGACGTGACTTGACATTTGGTACTGGATGTTTAATCTCGTTGTGATACGTAGCATAGATTGTTGAAGCTAATGGAGTGGAAGCTGCTCTTTGGAAGCTGCAGTCTACTCCCGAGTTCATGGCAATAGGAACACGGGTAGGGATGGAAGTATACATGAACCTAACGGAGATGAAGGAAGAGTCATACGTGGCTCTGACATTAGGGTTCCGGGGCACAGAGGGCTTCCCATGCTGTTAAGCTCTGCAGAAAAAATGGGGGCTTTATTTAGGAGTCGTAGAATTTCCTAAGCCAGGGTTTTGACATTAAACTAGTCAGAAATTCCTTTCCTTCATAAAAACAAAACAAGGATGTGATTTTGTTAACCAAAAGACAGGAGAAGCCCGATGGTAGACAAATTGAAGCTTTTGGGCCAAGTGGTGGCCATCAGGTCTGATCCGGATTCTCCTTTGGTCCAGGCATGGGGACCCAGGGAAGCCGGGACCCCCACCCCCTTCAGTGGGACCACAGGGGGCTGGGCCAGGAGCCCCCACCGCTGTGAGGGATCCACTCCAGCCTGGCACATGGTGTGTGTTGAAGAACCAATGGTGTGGAGCTGAGAGGCCACTGGACAGCTGTCTCTGCGGGACACTGCTGTGCAGTGCAGTCAGCCTGTAGGAGCAGGAGCCACTCAGCTGTCCTGCGGCTGGCACAGCAGGACCACTGGAGGTGCTGCTGAGAAAGGCAGCACACCATCAGATACTCATGCCTGTAATTCGGATATTTCATCATGTAACCAGTATTTAACAAGTGAGAGATGTATGTCTAAACCTATAGCACATGGTTTTACTGGGAATTATACATAAGAAAATCATTCACCAGAAACTAAAAGGAAATTTTTGCTCCTGTTGAAAATTTACTGCTACTTGGGTTGCTGGCAATCAAAAAACGGAAATATTTGCTGTCAGTTCATTTATCATTCCTCAGCTAAATCCATGGTGAAGAAAATGCTATTTTCCTAGAGCTGAGGATTTCTGTATTAGGTTTCATAATGTAAAATAATGTATGCAAATACCTATTTTAATAAGTACATGTGTCACAAACCATTTCCACTTCAACACATAATGAGAGCAGATAGGGTTCTCTCTCTGGAAAATTAATTTATGGAGAAATAGGAAACTGTAGCTTCCATCATCTCTTTGCTAACTAATATTATTGAATCTATTCTGAAATTCACTAAGTGAATTTTTCAGATCGCAGAGGGAGAAGCAGCATGTGTTTGGGAGGAGACTGGACTCCTGGGCTTTGTTTAGTTGGTGGAATGTTTTGGTTGCATTTGTGTGGCTTTGCATTTGGGCTTTACAGCTGAGCACACTGTGGATCCGAATGTGTGTGAAACCTTGTCTCGCGAGTAAAAAGTGACCAGGAATGTGCTTGGTTCAGTTGGGGGAGCGGGGAGCTTTCCCCTCGGAGTGGCTAAGCCCGGACGACCACCCTGGGCACACTAGCTGAGGGGCAGGGATCACTCAGCACAAGTTCTTTGGGAGAAGAGACCCTGAGAACCGGAGCGGGCTCCTGCGCCCTCTGCGGCCCCCGATCCTGGGGCTCCGCTCTGCAGCTGGCCAGCGCGGTTCCTTCACATGTATTACTCATAGTGTAATACAAGTCACAACATGTGCGTCACAGCGGCAGCAACCCCTTCTGGCTTCCATTTCTCAATGAAGAGTTCAGTGTTTTCACAAATGCTTCCTTTTTCTTGTAAAAATCTGAACATCTCTGCAAGATGAGGGAAGGAAGAAACATAGCCATTCACTTTTTTTTTTTTTTTTGGCAGTACTGGGGATTGAACCCAGGGTCTTTGTACTTAGCTCCATCTCTAGCCCTTTGCACTTTTGTAATTATTATTTTGAGATAGGGTCTGGCCGTGTCATTTTGTCTGGGATGGCCTGGAACTGCGGTGTCCTTGCCTCAGCCTGCCAGAGTGCTGGGACTGCAGGGGTGCCCATCTCGCCTGGCTTCTCCATTCACATTTAACTCCTTGGGACCAGCAGGGGCCAGGCGTGGGATGGGGCACTTGGGCCAGCACATTGCTGGGAAGGCTCCAGGCTCTGGGCCCATTTCTTCTGTTCCCTGCCCCTCCTCAGCACCCCATGACCATACCCTCAGCCTCTCTCCTGGAGTGGACAACCCCTTCCTTAGTCATTCCACTGAATGCACTGGACACTGGGATCTTTAGACCCCGTCTGTCCGAGAGGGACTTTGCTCTTCTCTCAGTCTGTTTTGGGGCAAGGAATAGGAACAAACTTCCTGGGAGAAGATGAGGTTTCTATGGGAGAATTTGGCACGGACATATTTATTATGCCTAACTTATTGCTGAGAAGTTTTCCAGCAAAAGGAAAACTTAAGTTATCTAATGAATGGTGAAGAATAAAATGTTCAGTGGAACTTTAAAATGGTTTTCAGCCCTATTATATTTTTCTTTTTGGCACAATCATGGGATCTATGTAAGCAGGCAGGAGAGCCGCAGTGTTCCCTGGGGGCTTTATCAGATGCCCTCCTGTCACTGTAGAGGTCCAGGAGCCGGGAGGGGCACCCAGGAGGACAGCCTCTGTGGACCAGGAGAGGCTTCCAGGGAGCTTCAGGCCAGATCATGTCCTTGGAAGGACGCATCCCCTCCAAGGGTTGGGGGCCAGCTGGGTAGAAGGCCAAGGCCCCCATCAGCCCCCGACCCTCCTGACTTCCCAGTTTGGTTTCTGTGTAGGAAGCTGCTCGCTCTGCCGTGTGCTCAGAAAGCAGCTGGATGATCCTGGGCCTCGGCCATTTAAGCAGACTCAGAGCCTGCCCGGGCTCCTGCCACTGCAGGCCTCAAGCAGGCTGTGGGAAGGGGACAGCACTGGGCACCTGTCACACGTGTGCGGGGCAGAGTGTGTCCCCGAGATGCCCATCTGTCCAAGGGAACCTGGGAAGTGGCATTGTCAACCTAGGTATCCTCAGAAAGGAGCCAGGTCAGTAGAAACACAAACACCACTGGGGTCTAGACAGTGGAAATGCAGGTGGTGTGGCAGAACCTCCAGGAGGGACCAGGACCAGCACCAAACTGTGCAAAAATAACTCACTTCGTGTGCTTCTAACTTCCCTGGTCCCGTTCTTCCATCAGTTAGGTTTAATCGATTTCTTTTTCATTAAGCAATATAGCAAGAAGTGAAACAAAATAAAAACCAAATAAGAACTAACATATTCTGAACATATGAACACCTCTCAGAGCTGCTATGATTTGAATGACTGGCAGCTCTGCTGAAGAGCAGGGTACAGCCGGTGTGGAAGGTCTTTGGGGAGGTATGGAACAGATCTAGAACTGTGAAATATTTCAAGGTCGACTCCTAAAGCTCTTATGTCCCAATTCCATGTTTGATAAAGGAACAAGATGATTCCAGGAAAATGGAGAGATTCTTTGGTTACCAGATTTTCCTTTGGACCCTCACAGGCAGGTTAATATCTTACCAGGAGCTCAGAAGTTCACATTTCTCTTCAGATTTGGTCAGTATTCTAGTCAGTGGAACTGATTTTGTAGTTTAGAGCATTTCTCCATGGGGGTCCCTCGCATGATCACAAAATAATAAACGTGATAATGAGACTTAGGATGTGGAGGACATGAAGTGAGTTAAAGAACAAAGTAGGCAACAAATCAGTCTGAAACCAATAGCAGCTATAATTAAGAATTCCATAGATTCAAAATTTAATAGTTTAACACACACGCACACACACGCGCGCACACGCATGTGCTCCTCTTGGATCTGGTTACATCTTGGATAATCAGAGATGCGTTTTAAAGCACAGGTCAATCAAGCTTTTCAGGAAGCTCGGTACTAATTAACTGTACCTCTCAAGGGAGCCACAAAGTTAATTTAACCAGTGACTCACCTTGACCTCCATTTCTTTGTAGATGACTGCAGAGTTAATAAGATGAATGTTTGATTTTTTTCTAGCTAGTTCTCCTTTTTCATTGCATATATGTGTGAAAATAATGTCCATATTTTGGTACGTGACACTTTCTCTCAGATTGCTAAGGAGATTTCTTTAACCAAATAATAGTATTGTCCGAATGGGAATGTCTTAGATAAAAGTTGTGCGATAATAGGTTTCTGTAAATGCGTGAATATCCCAGTTGCTCATGGAAGAAGATACCAGAGACCCACAAACCATAAGTGTCCCACCAGCCATGCTTCCCCTTCCTTGCTTGCCCAAGCTTGGAGACCCCACAACCTGTGCTCAGTGGCCAGCAGGATGCGTAAACAGGGCCAAGTTGGAAGCAAGTTCTTTATATAGAAATGCTTACCTGCTTGGGAGATGAGAACTAGCCCGAACACTTGACAGTTAAAAGAAAGCCTGCTGTCACTCCAGTATTTGTTGACTTAAAAGTGATACAGGATTTAAGTCTTAAGAATGTTAAGAATGGCTAATTACTGTGAAGCTCTGGAGTAGGATTTTCATCTGCCTCCTGTTTGGATCCTGTTTTGACTAGAACATTTTGTTCACAGTGTCCTTCTTGTGCTTATGACTTAAGAAATGATGGGAAAGCAGAAAAATAGAGTTGCTAAGCATTCAACATTTGACTGTACTCTTAATAATGTTTTGACAAATAACTTGAGGTTTTTAAGTTTCTATGGCATAAAGAAATGCTTTGTACACTGTACACTGTTGTCTTACAGGCTAGAGGCTGTAAGAGAAAGAAGTTTACTCTGTATTTTTCAAGTTATTATTCTTTAGTAGTCTTAAGATTAATCATTTAAAAGTCTTTTCAATTCATATTATATTGGAAGTATCTCTTCTTTGGAGGAATTCTTTGTAGATTTATACAATATCTTTTAAAAGCTTGATAAAAAAAGACTCATAGCAGAATCCTCTCCTGAAACAGTATGTAGGCATCTTAGAACTGCACATTGCCACTTCAGAATTTGGCTATTATGCATCAATTCAAATCATTTCATCAGTATTGAGAAGCAGTATGTGGTATGTCAGTAGATGATGGTCGTGTACTGCTCCTTACACACATAAGCAAAGCTTGGTTCGTGTCAGTGTGGAAGATGCCTCACAGCAGTCTGAGTGAGGTGGGGCCAGGTGTCAGCTCCAGGGCCCCACATGGCTGTGAGGCAGAGTCATGCTCCCCTAAGGGGCTGGGCTCGATTCCTGTCATGCAGGACACACGGTAGAAGCTGGCTCCTGATTTTGTCTGGCTGAAGAGCCTTCCACAGCTCCTCACAAGTGAAGAAGTGACAGCTCCCTCTGCAGCCATGTATGAATGATCACATGCTGGGCAGTTTTGAGAGAACAAAGCTCTCCTCAGTCCATTAATAATTGGAAAACCCAATTCTGGAAAAGCTGAATACTTCCCAACCTCTGACAGGGAAGAATATATTTCACACATGTGGGTCACCCGAGCGGCATTTGGGAGCCAAGTGTGGAGCTTTATAAGGTGACTTTCATCTTGCCATCAGCATCCTAAGCGACCTTTGGCAGCAGCAGTGAGGATCGGCAGGGGCAGCTAAAGGCAGTGGGGCTGTGTGGCTGCGCATAACGTGGTGTCTGTGGCGGGCAGGGCAGGATGTGCTACAAAAACAGCTTTCTGTAACGCATCAACAGACAATTCCCTAAAGAAATGCACCCACATAAAGTTTAGTGGACATTTTTACTGACACATCTATATTTGTTCATTTGTGTTTTTTTTCTTTTTATTTCTTCCTTCCTTGACCAAATGAAAGTTTTAAGCCAAGCTTGACGGCAAGGGAAATGCTTCTTCTAGGTAATTTTGGAATAAGTGTAGATTTGGGGTTTCAGAGCTCCGGTAACACGCACTCTCCACATAGGGTGGGGCATGTTGAGCATTGATGTCTGTAAACTGGAGCTTATGGCCGTGAACACCTGAGAGTGCCCGGCACTGTCCAGGGTCAGCTCTGTCCTTGCCCTGCTGGTGTCCGCGACCAGGAGAAAGTCTGTGGTGAGCTCCCCGTGCACCACAGGCCTGAGACACCGCCAGAGCGGGCAGCAGCTTAGCCACCTCCTTCTCGGGCTCTCGTCACCCCCGCAGGGGTGTGCCTGTGCGTGTGCGTCCACGTCCTACTGCTTCTCTGTTCAGAGAATTCGGACAGCTGCATCCATTACTCTGGTGGAGACACAGCGGTGCTCCACCCCTGCATTTACACCCGCACGCGTGCGTGTGCCCGCACTTCCGCCCTCGCCTGTCCTCAGGCCGCCTGCGTGTACCCAGGGTCCACTCACTCTCCCCTCCTCTCTCCTAGGCTTCAGTCTGATCAAGTGCAAGGACCCCGGCAGCCCCAACTATGGCTACCGGATTCGCGACGAGGGCCACTTCACGGACACTGTGGTCCTGTACAGCTGCAACCCGGGCTACGCCATGCATGGCAGCAGCACCCTCACCTGCCTCAGCGGGGACCGGAGGGTTTGGGACAAGCCGGTGCCCTCCTGTGTGGGTGAGTCCCGGTGGCCCGGGCCCTGCGGAGCGGCACGGGCCAGCCCTGCATGATGGCTCCTCCTTCTGCAGAGGAGGAGGCGGTTCCACGCTCCTGCACTGCCTAGAGGGGTGTGTGTGTGTGTGTGTGTGTGTGTGTGTGTGTGTGTGTGTGTGTGTATGTGTTCTGGTTTGAAAGACAGATTTCCTGTGCACCGTGATTACTAGAATTACCACGTGAGTGTGCGTGCCATTGCTTTACATCCACAGCTTCGATCTCACAGAGAATAAAATCTTATTGTCAAGGTAAAGGTGAGGAGAAGACAAAAAATGTTATAGATGCAAGATTGTGGGTTTTTCCTGAATCTGTGGTACAGACATGACAGTTTTTTCCTTTTTAAAAAGTAAGTAAAACTGAACCTAGATGTGCTGGCGCAGGCCTGTGATGCCAGCTACCCAGCAGGCTGAGGCAGGAGATTTACGAGTTCAAGGACAGCCTGAACCTCACCTGCCCCAAAATGAAAATAGAAAAGGTGCTGCGGAGGTCACAGGAGTGTATGCCTCACCTGTACAAGGCCCTGGGTTAGAAGGGAAAACAAATGCACAGGAACAATCTAGACAGTGGACCCCAACTGTTTCTTTTGCAGCGGAATGTGGAGGTCACGTGCATACAGCTACATCTGGTCGCATCTTGTCCCCTGGCTACCCAGCCCCATATGACAACAACCTGCACTGCACCTGGACCGTGGAGGCCGACCCAGGAAGGACCATCAGGTACTGCTATGCTTAGGCCTTGGTGAGGTGAGGCAGAGGGCTGCTTCTCTTCTCAGCAGAGGGAGTAGCCATGCGCTCTGTGAGGAAAGGTCTTAGCTATGGAAAAAAACATCAAGCTGTGGCTGAATGTGTCATAGCCTCGCTCAGCTAGCCTCTGAAGTCCTGTGCTAAGTAAGGTATATGCAGCAAAGGGGAGCGAGGGAGAGAGAGGGAGCGGTGAGAGGAGACTGCTTTGGCTGCATAAGGAAATGCCCCCTAAACTGGGAGAGCTTGCCCTGGTTACCACAACGCATGCCCTCACGTCCTCTGTGCGTCTCTAGCCGGGGTGGACTGGGTTGGGCTGTCTCTCTCCCCCTTCCCTCCCTGAGAGAGCGAGTGCTGGTGGAAAGTTCTTAGTGGTGAGAAACGACAGATTTCAGAACTTCTGTGCCTCGCATTTGCTGATGCCCGAGGAAGGCACTGTCCTGAAGTCAGCTTGGAATTACATCCTAGAAACAGAGCCATTTTCTTTCAGGGTTTCCAACTTTGCTTCTCTCACAGGTTCCCTGGTGGCTCCCTTCCCTAGAATTAGAGCAAGCACTGCTTCTCCCTGAATGCAGAGCAGGTGATGAGCAGACACATCCAGGACTTCCTTAACATTGTCAGAGCGAAGGAGGAAGGGCATGGATAAAGAAGGATGAGAAGTAATAACGAATGCACACCTTTTCCCCCTAGCTGTCAGCAGTGTCAAAAACATCCTTTGCACATTTCACTGTGCTGTTCTGGAAGAATTTTCTGCTCATCCACACCCTTTGAGTATGAGAGTCTGTGCTCTCTGATTTCTGAGCTTCTCTCTTTAGTTTAAGGCACGAACTCCTTCTTACCAAGGAAGTAAAGGGAAAACTATCAGTATTCATATTGAATTAACCCACCTAATATTCAACTTATCTCCACATGAGTGCTGGTGGCTGAGTCATTCTTCAATAATATAAACAATTTTTAATAATGAGGTTTGGAAAATACAATAATTTTAAGTACATATATACGGTACTAAAGCTAAAATTGTATTAATATGAATATGAGATTTGACTTCTGCTTTTCTAGTAGTTTCCAAGATCTTAGGTACTGCATTGGGAATGTAGACAAAATCCCCTACACTTTCTACCTGAAAGCGAAGGATACATTACTCATATTGACACTAGGATTATGTTTAAGTACTGAAAATGTCTTAATTCAGTACTGTGTACCCATACTAAGATTTAAATCATAAGAACAGCCTCTCCTGTTTATTTTTCCTCGGTGCTGGCCGTGATGAGGTTAAAGATCTGGTTTAGCAATCAGAGAAGGTTTGAGCCGACTTTTGATGAACTTCAAGATCCCAAACATAGGGAAGAGGAGAATGGCAGGAGTTAGGGCTCTCCTGGTGGGCGCTGACCCCCAGCCCCTGTGCCCGGCCTGAGCAATGTGTCTCGAGCACACGGCACCGGCGTGTGGATGTGCAGACCGGTTTGAGCAGACCAGGAGCCAGGCCATGTCAAAGGGCCCCTTTTCTCCAGATCTAGTGGAGCCTTTTGTAGGTAACTTGAGGAAATAACCAGTCACCAGCATGTCAGCTGTCAGAAGCAAGGGAATCTCTTGCTAAATCAAATGTCTAAACATTTTCATTTGTCTTATGGCAAATACTTCTATATGACAAATCTAATCATTTCAATTGACCACTTAAACTATGTTTTTTTGGTACCGGGGATCGAACTCAGGACCTTGTGCTTGCGAGGCAGGCGGCAGCATCACTGAGCTAAACCCCTGGCCCACCACCACTTAAACTATTTTTTTTGGTACCAGGGATCAAACTTGGGATCTTGTGCTTGTAAGCCAGGTGGTGGCACCACTGAGCTAAACCCCCATCATTCCCGTATTTTGAAATTGATAATCAGATTTAGAAAAATAAAAACCCTAAAACAAGTTTACTGTAATCCTGGGACCCAAAGATAACTACGTTGAAAATATGGTGTATATTTTTCCAATTTTTTATTCAAAGGCAGATATGTAAAATTAGAATTGTATATTTATTTAAATATTTTAATAAAAACAATACACTAAAGTTTCTCTCAGTTAATAAATGGCCAAATCTGCATGTCTTTGCCTGTAATCCACCTTCCTCTAGGTGGCTGTCCAACAGGGCTCCATTGCCCGAATGTACCATTCTCTGTTTAGACCATACCCCAGGATATGTGGGTTGTTTTCAGTTTCCCCACTGTCATAAGCAGTGCAGACATCTTCCTGATCATCATCGCAGTAGTACTTTCTAGGATGCATTTCCAGCTGGACTTGCAGTATGTGAACAATTGAATTTTATAGCCATTACCAAAGTGCTTTAAAAGGAGTACTTGTGGCCACAGCTAAAATGTACCAACGTCTCCTTATTCTCAGTCAAACTAAACAAAGTCATTTTAATCTATGTCTATTTGGCTGGGGAAAAAAATCTTTAAAATGTTCAATTTGTGGTATGTATTTATGATTTTACACTTTTTTTTTCTGGTACCAGGGATTGAACTCAGGACCTTGCATTTGCAAGGCAGACGTGGTGCCACTGAGCTAAATCCCCAGCCCCTGTTGTATTTTTTGGTGACTTTTTCGTTGTGAATTATTTTGACATTGGACTGTATCCTCCAGTGACTTCTTATCTTGGCTTTGTGCTCTTCTCTCACCTGAGTTCCAGTCCTTGCCTTTATTTGAAGCCACTTCCTTATTTCTCTGGGGCTGGCAGGAACCGACCTCCCTGCCACCAGGGGGCAGAGTCAGGCCATGTGCTGGATCCCTGTCCCAGTACCATGTGGGTTTCCCTCACGTGCCGTGCCATGGCAGTATCAAAGGCAACCCAGAGGTCCTCAGGGACGACATCATCTTTTATTTAATTTTTTAACCTTCCCTACGCAGTCGTATTGTGTCTGCCACTTTGATTTTCAGTAATCTTTCATTCAAGTGGGAAGTGACTGCTGTCTCACCATAGTTCCTGCTAGAGTCATAGGACATTTTCCAAGATGGGAAATGCACACGGCAGGTGCATGTGTGTGTCCGCGTGAGCTCCCCTATCACACTGCTGCAGGCCTCACACACTGCAAGGCGTGGCTGGCACACCGAGAGCAGCCGGCGTCTACAGCACCCAGGTATGGAGTGCGTCCTCAGGACCAGCCAGCTGCCCCATCCCTGTCCACTTCGTCCTCCTCCAGGAAGTCACTGTTCTCACTTCAGAAGGGCTTTGCCAAGTTTGATGTCACACAGGTGGAATTGCGCACAGTGGTTTATCCTGTGCCCCCCGAGACGTACACGCACATTCCATTGCGTGGAGGGTTGTCTGCACATGCACACGGGGTGGAGCCTGCATAGCTGTGACCCGGTTTGGGGTGACTGCAAGGGGCGTGGTGCTGGGGGTACTGCACAGTCCTCTGGGGGTGTGCCCGGGGGTGCCTTGCTGGGTCACACCATCAGTGGTACCACCACAGTCTCCTGCTGTGGCTGGTTCTGTTTCTACTCCCACCTGAGATCCTCAGGTACTCCACCTGCTCAGCCACACTCTTCCTTGAGCGTCGCTCCCACTGGAGCACGTTCCAGGTGTGTAGTGGAGTCCGTTCACACTTCCCTGGTGCTAATCAAAGTCAGCACCTTTTACATGCTGAATACCCACCCTCTTTGGTGTAATACCAGTGAAAGTCTTGCCTTTAATTTGCCTTTGTTTACATATATTCTAGAATGCCTTTTTCTTGTTAGTTTGTGTATAGTGTTTACATTTTCTGAATGTTAACTCTTCTAGATTATATATTTCACACATTTATTATCTATAGTATTAGTTTCAGTATCATGATAATTCCTTTTGTTAAACACGGATTTTTCATTTCCAATGTATTGGATTATTTTTACTCATTTTTATTTGTGATTACTCACATTTAAGTTTTGTTATGTTATATGCTTTGTTAAGAGTTTTTCTTAGGGTTTTTCTATTCAGATTAAAAGACCTTGAATTCCCGAAGTTAAGAAAATATTATCCTAAGTTTTCTTTTATGGTTTTCATCTTTGAAATGTTATGTTTTATGTTTTCATCATGAAATCCAAGTGTTTGTTGAAGTCAGTCTTTTCAACACTGCACTGCAGTGAGGTTTTTTTAGACAATGTTTCTAATTAACTCTGGTTCTGAGTTTGCTTCCCTTCCCTGAAAGCAGTGGTCCATTCAGTGTAACGCTTTTCTTATTATTTAATTCCTTTTACAAGACTTTGTGTCTGGTACCATATCTTTCCTTCTTCATATAGATTGTCATGATGTTTTTTGACCTTCTGAACTTCTATATGAATTTGAGCAATTACCAAGATTTTTATTGCAATCACAATACATAAATAAATGAGGTTATTGGGGGAAATTGATATATTCTACATTACTGAATTTTCTGATCCTTAACATGGTGCGTTGCTCCTCTTATTTAGGGCATACGTGATTTTTGTAAGTAATACTTTTTTGTGCTGTGTGACGATCTTTCATGTTTTGGTAAGAATTACTCCTAGTTAAGGGATACTATTAGGTAATAATGCAAATAGTATTTTTATTTCATTTTCTATTTTTGGCAATCTATACAAATGAATTGTAGTTTTTATATTTGTCTTCTATAAAATTTAACTTATTATTTCTAAAAGTTTGTAAATTTAAAAATACTTTTCTATATTCACAATATTTTCTGCAAATAAGGTTCTTACTTCATTGTTTCCGAATCTTAGGTCCTTTTCTTCAGACCTTACTGCGTTGGTAACAAGCCCAGAACACTGCTGTTTGCCCTGCATTATAGTGAACTGGATTGTCCTATTACCAGTCTGAGAGACAAAATGCTTACTATTTATTTCAATGAATACTTTTCTACATATTAATATTTATAGACATTTAATTCTTTTGTTTTGGATCTTTATCCTATTTTAAGTTTTATCACTGACTTTAAAATATTTTGATACATTTAGCTATATTGATCTTCTTGAGTCAATTTTGGTATTTCAAATTTTCTAGAAACCATTTCATGTAGACTTTAAAAGGTATTGCCACATAGCAATCAATTAATTTCCTCCTTCCTTCATTATTTTTATTCTTATGAAGGTGCTGTGTGCACACATTGTAAATGTTAAATAATCCTATAGTGATGGATATGATGAGTGGCAGTTACCCATTCCACTTCAACTCCTAGAATTAATCGCAACACAGGCTTTGAATTTATAAACTTAAAACGTGGGAATTTGAAAAACTTGTGCTAAAAATTCAGAAAATGAAAACTTGAAAAATAGCATCAGAATAAAGTCAAAGAAATAGAAGTGGGAAAACAGCAGTTGCAGTAACAAATCAATTTTTTAAAATGCAATTAGAAAACCCAGAAAGTTAGTTTTCAAGAAGCTCCATTCTGTAGACAAGTAACTGAGAAGATTTATTAAGATCAAATACAGGAAGCCCAAATGATTCCTTATTGGAATGGAAATAGAGATATACTGATACAAATCACTTTTAGGAAATTTAAAAATAATAGATATCTTTTACTAGTATACTGGAAAAATATTCCAGAGAGAAGAAAGAAATGTGCAGTTCTTTTAGTGAAATAAACTTGTTATCAAAGGGCAAATATAGCACAGGACCAAAAGAGTAAGAACTGATATTTACAGTTCCTCCAGTTTATATTTTGAGAATAAAAACTCTATGGGCATCTTCACTAGTGTAGAATAGTAATTTAATGGAATTTGATAACTTATGATGATGAAAAAACGTAAGAGAATACAAAACAAAACATTCCTAACGTAGTAGGTAGCAGAGTACTTCCCCAGTAAGAAAACTGCTTACCCAGGGTGGAAAACATGCTGAGCCTGAGCGTGTAGTGGCTCAGTGGAGGAGGGCAGGAGAGCTGCCTTGGGCTCTGCTCCCTGGCCGGCTGGCTCTCCTCTCTGGGCCTGTCCACTTCCCAGGGCCCGCGGATCCGGAACACTGCCCTGCTACCCACGGGCGCCGTCCAGACGCCCTGGCGACTCCGGGCCGCGTGACCTCTCCCCCAGCTGCCCTGCAAGTCCCACTGCCCCTTCCCCTGCCCCACCTTTCCGGTTCTTCAGCACCCGCCTGGCCCGCGGTGGCCTTGTGTCCTCTCTCGCCCGCTTCCTGGGCTCATCCAGGGCCTCAAGGAGAGCACACGCCCTTCCCGGCTGCTGTCCGCAGGGCAGGAGAGTGGTTCCTAGGGTGCTGTTGGTGGGGTAGCTGCTTCACTGCAGAGCGACAGGCTGTCTACCCCTCAGCGTAAAACATGGGACTGACAGGCCCTGTGCAGCTCTGCTTCTCCCCTCTCTCTGCACCCGAGTGCCTCCTGCTCCTCGGGTCTCAGCCACACGCCCTGCTTCTGGCTGCCCTAGGTTCCCAGATGTCCCCAAAGGCTGAAGACCCTCCATAGGGTTCTTCTCAGCTGCCCTGGTCCCTCATGGGGACTAATAGGCCCCTCACCTTCTCCAAGCTCTGCCCAGACCTGCTTTTCAGCCCCGGGACACCTCTGTCTCCCTGACTCCCATCCTTGACGTCCCAATGCCCTGTCCTCTCTGTGTTTCTTTCCTGTCAGTTTATTTACCGCCTGTTGACATGCAGTGTTCTCTGTGCATTTGCTTTGGTTGCTCTTCCTTCTCTCCCTCCTCTCATTGTAACTTGCACTCCTGAGAGGGAGGCAGAGTTCTCTGTCTGTGCCCTTCAGCACAGGGCTGCGTCCTCGGTCCTAGACCTGGGGCTTCACTACAGTTCTGAACTGCACTTCAGGGGGCAGGGAGCCCTGCAGGTGTAAAATGATGGGCAGCCCCAGGAAGGGCCGAGGGCCATGTTCCAACCCAGGGCTGTCCCACAGCCAGCAGAATTTCTACTTGCACACCTGTTACTCTCATACTAGCAGGTGTAGAAGCAGATGTCACAAAATGTGAGCATTTGTGAATGGTTGTGAAGCTACAAGCAGTTGCAGGGGAGAAGCAGCCTGAGCTGCTCCTAGACGCCAGACCTAGAGAGGCCCCGGTGCCCACAGCAGCCCATGGGTCTTGGTGAGAAGACGTGAGCTGTCCTCCAGGAGACGACACAGCTCATGCTGCCAGTGTGAATTAGCACTGCGTTGCTCAGCCCGGAGCACTCCCAGTGCTGGATGCAAGCGCACACGGACCCTGTGCCGTGGCCTCTGTACACTCAGTGACACGTGCGTTGTGTGTGGTACCTGCGCACCCTTACACATAGGAAAATTTCCATTTCAGTGGGAATTGCACATCGCAGGATGTGAGAAGTGAGGAAGCATGAATGATTGTGGCTCAAGGGACAGGACAGGTATGTCTGTAAGATTTTACCTAAACTATTTAAAGCCAATAGGGTTAAGTGCTGACTTTGGTGCTGATGGAAAATAAGTGTCTACTATTTCTGCACTTCTGTCTGTATTTGGACAGTATTTCATATTGGTGTTTAAGAAACACCCGTGTTTTACACTGTACACAGAGCAACTGGACAACAACTGTATGTGCTATATGTAGTGTGTGAAGTAATAGAGGTTTGTGGACAGCGGTCTGAATGTCGTGTGCTTATTTTATTTTCCGTGCGATCCACATGCAGCGAGCAGGCAAAGCTGTAAACGCGGGGTATAGGACACTGGGGCTCCTGCTGGCCTGAACGTCACCCTGCCGCCCGGTGCCCTAGGTCGGGCCTGCTGCTCGGCCCTTCAAGGCTCCTGGGGGAGAGCTGTGGAGGTGCTCTGCAAAACATCTCCCTGAAGAGGGGCAGAAAGTCACAAGGAAGGGAATTGGTACCTGGCCTCCATGCCTCTGTGTTGGAATTCCCAACAGCACGGGTTTTCTGCAGCTAAAAGGCATGGAAGCAAATCCAAGGCCAGAGCCAGCCCTGGGCCGGGGCAGGAACGCGGCTAGGCCAGCACACCTTCTCGGGGAACATCGCTCTCTTTCCGGCCTGCTGCCCCCTCACGGGCCTCTGAGGAGCAGCAGGGAGGCTGGACTCAGCTCCAGGTGTTGAGCAGGAGGAGACACAGGGTGTCAGGGAGCCGCTGCCAGGCGGGAGGGCTCCACCCCACATCCCAGAGCGTCTGCACTGCCGCAGCTGCCGCCCCCTGCCGGGTTCTGGTGTAATTGCACGGGCTTTGGTGTCTGCCTGGGTTCGCTCCTTCCCCAGTGACACAGGACGTGCTTTACTTATCTGTCTGTCTGTCTGCTTTTCGGGGGCCCTGCGACAGTGAAGGGCGCTCGAGCATCACGGCTCAGGGCCAGTGTGGGCCAACACGAGCTGTGCTCTCTCTCCGCAGCCTGCACTTCATTGTTTTCGACACGGAGCTGGCGCATGACATCCTCAAAGTGTGGGACGGCCCGGCGGACAGCGCCATCCTCCTGAAGGAGTGGAGTGGCTCGGCGCTGCCGGAGGACATCCACAGCACCTTCAACTCGCTCACGCTGCAGTTCGACAGCGACTTCTTCATCAGCAAGTCCGGCTTCTCCATCCAGTTCTCAAGTAGGTGCTGTCCAGCCCTGCAGCCCCGGGCCTCTGCCCGCGAGGTTTGCGTTTTGGAGAGTGTGTCTTGTAGCAAAGAAGAGCCTTCTTTGCTAGCCTGTCGCTGGGCTGTTGGCTGAAGTGTGGATGACAAAAGGCACATTCTGGAGAGGAAAGCATAGGCGAACTCATTTAGTGTAAACTTTGCATGGCGACGGGGCCCCCACAGATAAGGGCACAGGAAAGAGAAAGCGCCTCTCAGGGGTGCTCACACGGAACAGGCTGGAGGGGAAGCGGGTGTCCAAGGGAGTAACTGTGGTCTAGCCTGCTGGGCATGTGCAGACTCCTGTGTCCCCAGGCCCTTTCCTCCGGGCGTGGGGCTCTCTAGAGAGAGGGTCTGTGACCTGCCTCGGGGAAGGTCAAAGTTCCTCAGTGGGTGGCCTGGCCTGGCCGTGGGGCAGGAGGAGCAGTGAGGCTCCATTCCCCGCACAGGTGGCCCCCGACCTCCCCGGGCTGGAGCCTGTGCGATGCTGATCCAGCCCTTTGATTCTCCACTCTTGGCCTCCAGGTTTGCAGTGGCCTGTGTTTTTCCTCCCAGAGCTAAGGTTGGAGGAAGCTGAGATAAGGTCATAACCTCTGGGGAGTTGTTAGTGGAAACCACATTAGCACATGAACTGTTGTCTCCTTAAAGCCATCCCATCTTTGGTGCCCAGCCCATTCTAATGAATGATTTCCTGAAAGGTCAGGGTGCAGCTCTTTTGTGGCAGCTGAACCTGTTAGTGGCCTTCAAGGAGCACCAGCAAGAGGACCCATGTAGTCTGTGGCCCACCAGGCCGGCCACCTGCATAACACACCTGGAATTTCGCATAAACACACTCAGGCTCAGTTCGTCTTTCGCCAGCCGCTAGTGAGCCACCTTTAGGGTTTACATAAGGAAATTGACTCAGCTCAATTTAATGCTTTAAAAGATGGCTAATAAAACTGAGCTCACTGTCCACATGGCTCCTCACCTCTGGTTCCACTGTGGCTGGAGGCAGTGATTTTCTAACACGTGCTTGTGGAATCGTACACCTGTGTGTGCAAACCTTTTCGTGGGTCAGTGGCAAAACTATGCCAGGAAGCTGGGCCCAGCTCCCTGCCTGGGGCAAGGCCTGCACTTCTAGGTTACCTCCCTCTGCTCTGTCCTGTGATGTAAATCACCCTTTATCATCTGAAACTGAGAGAGTACATAGCTTACTGACTCACGGGCCTCACTTGGCAAATGAAACCACTGTTAAGCCAGTGAGTTAATAGTGGTCACTTTCCTCCTTTTCCTTGCTATGCATTACTGGCTGCGTGAAATTTAGATATATTTTGTCCATTTATCTATCACCTGTCCATGGTGGCATAAGGACTGCATTCGGAGCCCTGTGTATGCCAGGCAAGTGGCCTTCCCTGAGCTACAGCCCAAGTCCTTTTGTAGTTTAACTCTGTGAGAAGTTGCCTGGACTCTGCTTGGACTTGCAGTCCTCCTGCCTCGGCGTCCTGTTAGCCGGGCTTACCGGCATCAGCCATCACCCTCTGCTACACTTTAATTCTTGTACAGTGGTTTTAGGTTGACTGCAAAACTGGAGGGAAGTCATAGAGAGCTCTCGTAGCCCTCCTGCTCCTTACATGCACAGCCTCCCGACTCCCACCCCTGAGCAGGGTGTGGTTGTAATCCCGGAGTCCACGCTGACAAGGCTCGGTCACCCGGAGCCCCAGCTCACTTGGGGCGCGTCCTGTGTGCCCGTCCCACCCCGGGGGTCTAGACAAGTGTGTAGGGCCCGTGTCCGCTGTCCCAGTGCAGCGGGAGGCAGTCCCTGGCTTCCTCAGAGCCCTCTGTGCTCCCCCAGCCCCGGGAGCCCCTCCAGAGTGTCACACCACAGGAGCAGAAGCCTCCGATGGCTTCTTCCACTCACAGCGTTCACCAGGCTTCCTCCACGCCTTCTCACAGCTTGGAAGCCCTTATCTTCTCAGTTCTGGCGGACGCCCCATTGCTGGACGGTCCCCAGTGCATTGTCCCGCTCCCAGGGCAGCTGGATGTCCCCAGGACTGGCAATCCCGAAGGCAGCTGCTGTCAGCTTCTCTGTGTAGCTTTTCCTGCGGACCTGGGCTCTCATTTCAGTTGGGGAAAGTAAGACCATGCTTAGGTTGGCTCCTTGTCTTGGTTTATCTTTCCTTCTAAAAATACTACGGGCACTCCCAAGCCAGTCAGTTTTCTATATTCCTTCAGGGTTCTCTCTGTCAGAGGTCTTCTTCCTCATTTGGTTTTTAAAAAGCAGAGCCCTTTGGTATTGTTATCTGAAGGCCACAGATCCTCTCTTCTCTGTTTATGCTCAGCTGATTAAGATTGAGGTTTAGGAGGTGGTAACAGGAACACCCCCACAAGAGTCTGCAGGAATGAGACCTGCACGCTTTGCTGTGACTCGGTTTCCTGTGTGTGCCAGGCTGAAGCGCACAGAGTGCTCGCCATGTGGGTGAGGGTGGTGGCCGGCTGGCGCCTCCCCAGGCTGACGAGTCCTCTGCATGTGACCCTGCCCCCCATATTTCTCCTTCCCAGGCTCCCACCCCTGGCCTCCACGTGGGAAATAGCATTTTAGGGGTGAGCATTTTGTGTTGATTGGAAGGCTTTTTAGCGAAAGAGTTTCTGGGAGATTATTTGTAAACCCGATGCGGGAAACAAGACACTGAAATTTGGACGGTATAAAATCAGAGCTGGACAGCGACTTAGGCAGTTGAGGTTCTCCCAGGTCCCCTGTGAGGGGGCCTGGCCTTGTGCTGTCTGCATTGGTCTGGAGGCCTGGGGCCGGGGGAGGTCCTCATGCTCAGGCCAGGGCATGGACCTGCCCAGGGCCCTGTGGCCCGGCGAGCCAGGGCCTCGTGGAGCGGGAGGGCTCTGCCAGGAATCCTATCTGGGGAAAGCTTGCTCAACACAGGGAAGAGAGACATGCCAGTGTGTAACACAAAGGCGGATCACAAGCATGAGATGCCCTGCGGAGGCCAGGGGTGCTGGGGGCGGATGGGGGCGCGTAGAAATGGTGGGGCAGGTTTGGAGAGGATGTCGCCTCCTTCCTGTGGCCCTGGGGAGAAGAGCACCCTCAGGCTCAGGCGGGAGCGCAGTGAGAGGCCTGCCCAGCGTGGGGCAGACTGCAAGGCCCTCACCGCGGCTCCTGGGTCCATGCCCAGGTGGGGCACAGGTGGGAAGAACCAGATATGGGTCTTTGTGCCTTGGTTTTCCTCCTGAGCAGCCCATGTTCTGACACCAGTTGGAAACCAGGTGGGGTCTTTTCACAGCACAAAGAATAATCCCCATTTCCTGAGTGAGCACAGCTGAACCTGTCATCTGACAGATGTGCTGATCTTATCAGAATGGTCCTTTTCTCCCTGCCATACACCCTGCCGGGAGGGGCCTCTCTGGGAGAGGAACGAATGGCTGCTGGCAGCCTGAGAGCTGTGCCCCTGACTCACCACCAAGAGTGGTGGACACAGGCCTCGCCTGGTCCCCCTGGGCACATCCGCCTTAGCGTCACTGAAGATGGCTTCTCTCCGCTGGGGAGGGCTGTGCGTGCCCCACGGACACTCAGACTCTCAGAGTCACAGTCCACTGGCTCTGCCCAGCACACCTTGCGGGACATCAGCTGACAGCTGCAATTATGTCAGCTGTAATCCGTGAACACTTCTCATTAAAGCTTAATCACCACTTAATCGTGGGTGAAACACAAGGAAGTGGAGGTCAGCACGTGGAAGCAGCCTTCCCCGAAGGGTTAAGTTGATGTCTTCCCAGTCTTCAGGCCTGGACGCGCCTCTCCCGGGAGGCACCCTATGGGCCACTTCTGCGTTCTCCACCCCCATGAACAGCGGAGGTGACTCCGTGCCTCCATGCCATGTCTCTAACTTACTTTGTGGAGAGATAATTTAATAGATGCATGTTAATCTAAAAGAATCATTTGTTGCTCACAGGCAGAGAGCAGTTACTGAACCGGGCGGAACTATTTCATAGGAGAGAATAGGAGACTTGGGGCTGCCAGGTGGGGCGGCTGTGTGGGCAGTGCAGGGACAGCGTGCCCGGCCCTGTCCCCCACTGTCTCCTCCCCAGAGCCTTCGGGGCACGGGCAGGGAGTGACCACGTGTGTTCACAGCTGACCACTTACACAGGCATGTGCTGTGATCAAAACTCATCGTTGCAGAAGAAGACACACTGCCGCTAGTCCCGCACAGTACTCACTTTGAAGCACACATCCTGTCCTTCCTGCCACTTCCCGAAGCAGTTCTGGCACCCATTTCCTGAGAGTCTTTCTGATGTGAGATCAAATATCGTGAATGCTGCTGCCTGCCCAGCGCCATCCAACAGGAAAGCAGCCTCATAAGAACATCACTGTGTGTCCTCCTCCGCCTTGTTCACGGGATCTGGCCCCATGCCACCTCTGGCTCTTGCCCAGAGTCACACTGACCACAGAAGGTCAATGTTTTGGATGGCCTCAGAAGGCTGAAGGCAGCCAGGACAGTGCAATTAAAGACCCTCGAATGAGGACTTTCAGAAGTGCTTCAGAAAGTGGCAAGAACCATGGGATGAGTGTGTTCAAACCCAGGGGGAGGATTTTGAGGGGATCAGTGGCAGTGGGTCTCTTATTGTAATGAATTGTATTTCAAATTTTTAAATTCTCTGTATTTTCTAACCATACTTCATAGTTTGAGAACAACTCTGTTGTGAGCAAACTTATTGAGCTGGGAGGCCCTTGTCACCTGCCCAGGACAGAGGCACTGAGAACGCTCGTCGAGATGAGCTAAAGCCCAGATGCTGGCTTAGTAGAAGCTGTAGGATCTTCCTCTAATGGGGTGCTGAGATTCAAGCTGCTTTTCTCCTTTCAAATTGTAGCAAAATTAAAAGCCCATGAACAGTGAGCAGTGAGATGTGTAGAAGGGCACTATTGTGTTCTTGAGGGAACGTCCTGGTCCTTACTACTTACCCGGCCAGCACTCACACTTTGTGGGTGTTTTAAGGGCATCGCTCAGAAGTAAGCTGCATGGCCTGAGGGAGGACACAGGGGAGGCTTGGGAAAATCTCCCCATCACACCCTGGCGTCCTGTGAGTGCGAGTGTGCGAGTGTGTGGTGTGTGTGTGGTGTGTGTGTGTGTGTGTGTGTGTGGCCCAGGGGACGTAAGACTGTGTGGCACCCTCTGCAGGTTCCTCAGCAGGAGGGTTCTCATGCTGAAGGGTTCCCAGCTCCCCCCTCTGCCAGCACCCCACTGTGCCTGCTTTCTGGCAGCTGTGACCATTCCTCGGTGCCCGGGTCCAGACTTGTGCCCGGCTGCTGTGTTTACCATCAGCTCCAATTTGACGCCTAGTCATGCTCTGCTCCTGTTTTTTCATTTCTTATGTGTCCGTGTTTCTTATACTTTAGTTATTGGTTCTTGTGAGGCTGCATTTATTAAATGATGTTTTTATCTCTGCTCTAATATTCACAATCCTAGTGTGGGTCCCCGGACAAAGATAGCCACATAGTAAATGTGGGTCTAGATGCGCTATGAAGTGACTTATCCATGTTTTCCTCAAGTAACTCACATTCTCTTTGAGGCACAGAACTGAGTAACTGGAAGCATTTAGCATCATTAAAGAGAATATGAACTACCCAGTTGTTAGCAGTCCCAATCCTGGTTATAAAGAAAAAAACCCGTGTGTGTGTGTGTGTGTGTGTGTGTGTGCACGCACACGTGCATGTTTGTGTGTGCATGTGTGTATTAATGGTGACCATAATAAACCCCTTTGAACTATAAAGAACTGCATAACCTGGAGGTCTCAAACATGCACACACACACCCATAGCTAACATTTCCGTAGTCCTCAGAAGAGGTGGGACCCAGCCTCGGCTCCTGGCTGGGCCTAGCTCCTTTCTTAGCAGCTATGAAACCTCCACCTTGTATATCAATCCCATTAGCATCCATTTCCTGGCTAATTAGGTTAAATTAGGACATAAACCTCTTGTTACCACCCCACGGTTTTGATGAGGTCTTCCTTCAAAGCTAAGGAACACAGAAGCACTTTGATTTATAAGTTTTCTCCAAATACAAGGGACCGCTATTATTTATTCTCAGTCGCAGGGATATACTGACTCCGGGGAAGCATTATGTGATAAATGATTCAGCCTGCAGTGCTCAAATTAGATTCCTGCCTCTCTTTGGCCTCCCGCTTCACACCACTCAACTCAAACTGACAGCATAAGATTCTCTTGACACTCGCTTGGCAGGAAGGTGCGTGGAGAGAGGGAAGACAGTGAACTACCAGGTCCCATTCAGCATTATGAGAGGCACTGGTGCTGTCAGGAGGCCAGGCCCGTGCCGACTCCCACCTGGGGCAACTGAGGGGGGCAGTCATCATCACCACAAGCAGGTGAGCTTGCAGAATGTGCAAGGGAAAATCTGTAGCTGTGTCCTCACCTCAGTGCTGTGTATCAGCAGACAGAATCTATTGGGCATACCACCAGGAGGCTCGGAACCCATTTAACCCTGAGTGCTGATGAGCAAATGTAGGAGAGAGTCTCTAGAGAATGAGAGCTAAAGTTCTAAATTTAGTTTTGATTGTATTTATTATAAAAAAACCAAAATCTAAATAACTGAATGAAAGATCCTTTGCTTTCAGGAAGACGCAGAAGATGAAATCTTATGGTACATCTGAAGTTTAATGTTAGCATTTCTGTTAGATATACAGAGCTCTGGCAAAAAGTTTCACTAGTGTGCTACTTTTAGAGCTCGAAGAACACAGACTGGGTCTTTCCATATGTGCTTGTTTGTGACAGGACAGAGCGCCATTGCTGGTTGGTGTCTTGTCTCACAGCGTTCACGTGGCTTTATGACAGGGAGGTTGGTGCAGTTCGCCAGGCAGCCTTAAGAACTGAATGTATACAGGTTCAGGTTCTATTGTGAGCCCTGTTAATCTGTTACAGCTATGTTTTGCACGGTCTAATCTGAATGACGAGAGAACAGATCTCTCACTAATATCCTACAACTTAAAAATATTGAAACATTTGCAGGAAATAAAAAGTAAGGACTTCTACAATTTTGCCCCAAATGGACATTTGTATATGTAATTTTCTCTTTCTGATAATTATTATAAGTCTGAGTTAAATTGAGATAAAGATCTGATAATACAATATATAAATAGAGGAACTGGAATCCAGTTATGAAAATTGAATAAATGAGGGAAAACGCGAAGGCCTAATTAGCACAAAATCAAGTGACATCTGAATTAAAAAACAAAAGTGTGGGTGGGGGATTTATTGGCTAGTTTAGTAGCTGTAATGTCAGTAACTATTCTTGAATATCAGACTTTCAATTAGCATGAAACATTTTCATGGAGTGGGTTTTTGCTCATAATGGTGCTCACAATCCCATGGTGTGAAATCTAAGTGACCGTTGTATTTCTGTTACACAGTAAGATTTTCTTTAACTGTGGAATTCAATTTAAACCTATATTTGATAAGTAGGCTTTACAACATGTTTTCATAGCTATTGGGTACTTGTTAAATATCAAGACCAGAGAAGAAAATTTTCTACCTGGAAGTATTATTACAGAGAACTCTGGAAGGCCAGATCATGAGGGTGTGGACTGTTTCTTCGAAGGTAACAATCTCGCTGCTTCTCTCTGCACATGTTTTCATACCTGGGCTTCTCATGCCAGGCTCAGGCACTGTGTGTTTCACGAAGGTTAAGATGTGCGTCTAGGGAATCCTTGTCCTCTTGTTTATTTATTTTTCTTTCCTTCTTACACAGCAACAGCTTTCGTAGAGCCGCTTGGGGAAATAGGCATTGTGTTAAGTAGAAAGGACCTTTGTTTGGTTCCGTATTCTTTAAATCATTATCAGAGAAAGTGGTCATTATTATCAGAAAGGGGAAATGCTGCAGTTCATATTATGCATCTGCCAATATTTACAAGACTTTTACAACCATGAAATCGCTGCTCTGTCATGAAAATAGAGGCAGAAGTATGTAATTTCTGTGATATTTCCTAACAGTTCTTATTCCCTTTGAATTTTGAAGTTAAATATATAAATGCACATACTTTAATGAGCAGAATTTTAGAAATAAAACCGTTTATATTTAGTATGCATAATTCAAATGCATACTGCAAAGCAGGTATGCATTATGTTTCATTTAGCTTTACTTTCGAGGTAATTATAAATCCTCTTGTCCTTGTACGAAAATGAAGAGCAGGATCCTGGCCGTGCATCCTTACTGGGTGCCCCCTAGTTGGCTCTGCAGAACAGGGCCTCACTCTTATAGCCTGGACAAGGGGGGCTATGGCCCTGCATTCCCACCACCTGCAGGGCTCACTTCCCCTCTGCTCTGAGCTCCTGCCTCTAGTACCTGTCCACTCACTTACCACCTTATTTTGCATTTGTGGAATTTTTTGGCCAAGAGTTGAAAAAATCTCTGCCCATAAGAGAACTTCCTATGGAAGGAAAAACTCAAATAAGGATCCCATCCATCAGGCTGTGATTACATGAAATGGTGCCTGGGGCTACATAACACACTGAGCGTCCTGTTTCCAAACTAGGGTTCAGAGGCACACTGCCCCGGGGTGGCCATGTGTGGGAGCCGTGGGTCTGCTTTCTGAAGGCCGAGCTTCTGCACCAGCGCAGGCAGAGGGGAGTGGAAGTCAGCAGCGTCTGTGCACAGGGGTGAGAACAGCAGGTGGGTTGGATATGCAGGGGAGGTGCTCTTACCCAGCAGTGAGGGGCTTGATCTGGAGACAGTGATACACAGAGCTGGAAATGAGCGCTGGCTGTCACTCCGGGCCACAAGGGAGAACATTAGTTGTTGTTGTTTGGTGTCAGAGATCGAACTCAGGACCTTCTGCTTTCGAGGAAGGCGGTGGCACCACTGAGCTAAATCCCCGGCCCGAGGGAGAACATTTGGGTTCAACGTTGCATGTGGTCTGTACTCTATCCTATGTCAATGCAGCCGCTTCATGGCATGTTGCCTTTTGTAATGACCTGACTTGAAAAGAAATAACTTTGCATTGACATTTATTCTGTGTCTATCTTTAGTCAGCTCTGCGGTAATATTTTTGGTCTGAAAATTTCATAAAAAATACAGGTCCATTAGCAATTTACCAAAAAAAGCACCATTAAATTGCAAATGGAATTTTTTGAAATGTGGTCTAAATCAAGAAATCATTTAGATTAAATGAATTAAAATAAACACCGAATTTCCTTCTCATCTGGGGACCCATTGCAAATACCTATTATTTTTCTATTTAAATTAAGTTTATATTACGCATTCAATTTACAAGGATGTTGTAAATAACTTCAACAGTCTGTCCCTTGGGGAACCAGTGCTTGGACCCCCACAGTTACCAAATTCTGTGGATGCTCAAGTCTCTTATCAAAATGGCATTTTATTTGCGAATGACCTGGTTTATTGGCGAATTTCCTGTTCTTTGAATCCGGTCCAGATTCTTCACAGACCTGCCCCGGACAGGGTAAACGCTGCAGTGGCCGTGGGCCTTGCCAGTCATCTGTATGCGTCCAGTATGGTCACACTTTTATTCACCCAAGTGCTTTCTGCTCTAGGTCGATTGCATTTGTGGCTGCAGGACTGGGTCAGCGGGGCCAGCAGCGCACCTCGGAACTCAATGCAGTCAACTAGCACAGTTTTAAATGATAGGGAAAACACATGTAGGGTGGCCTTTGTGCATTTCACAGGATGTGGCCTAAAATTTTAATATGTGCTTTAGCAAATTAGAACACAATTTTGTATATAGTTAAAAAGTATATCACAGCCATGCATCGTGGTGTGGACCTAAAATCCCAGTACTCCGAGGCACTGAGGCAAGAGGTCTGCAGAGCTCAAACCCAGGAAATTAGCGAGACTGTCTCAAAGTTTTAAAAATTACAAATAAAACAAAAGCTAGGGATGTGGCTCTGTGTAGTGGTCCTGGGTTCAACCCCCAGTAATGCACAGATGCTCCTCAGGGGCCCCAGGGGCCTGAAGGCCTCATCTACCCAGAAAGAGAGTCTCGTTGTCGCAGCTTCTGACTGCGAAGCAGGTCTCTGCGTCATCGCTGATGGTTACGAATCTGCTGCTTGCACGCATCTCGTAGCTCAGGCTTCAGATGGCTGGGGCTGACAGGATGTTCTGCGTCCTGTGGACAGCTGGTGGAGGGGACCTGCCTTTGAACAGGAGGGGTGTGCGGGGCCGTGGGACTTGGGGCTTTGGGGGCCCTGGGAGGAACTGAGAACCACGGTGCCCTGCGCCCAGGGCTGTCCGGCCACACTGACTCCTCTGACACTGTGCTGCGCTCTTTCCGGCAGGAGACTAGAAGGGCTCCAGGCCGCCAAGATTCCATTAGGAACAGAGACATTTAAGAGAAAGGGCGTGTTGTAGCCCACACCACAATGGTAGAAGGGAGATGAGAGTGTGCTTGTCCCGCCCGTTTGCTGGTACCCTGCAGGAGAGAGGCAGTTTCTGCCCGTGATGCCTGGGGTCCGCTCTTGGCACGGTGGGACAGGACAGGCTATTTTCCTAACCACAGGAAATGAGATGGAACGGATTGCAAAGACCCAGCTGATGTATTTCCTACAACTTTGTTTAATTTTTTTTTCCCTCCCTCAAGTCTGCCTATTGCTTTTTTAATCCAATCTGGGGAAGGCTGGGAGCTTTTTACTGTGATTCCATAATTCTGAAAGGAGAGGTGTAAAGGGTGGGCGTCGTCTCACCCGGAGCCTTCGGACTGGATTCACTGGTGCTCTCCAAAGATCTTTGAGAATGTCTAAGCAGATGTGCACAGCCTCTCCAGGCACATTTAAAAAGACTGTACTACAACTCACAGCTGTGTGTGATGGGCAGAAGCTCCAGCTGGCTGAGCAGGTTCAGTATTTCTGTTATTTAACGTGAACTTAAGAAGTGCAGACTTTCCGATTGCATACTCTGTTGCTATCCTTATTACCCTCGGGTCACAAACTTGATTCTTTCCACAGTTCTGGCCGCAAACTGAGTTGGACGAGATCCGAATCAAATTCAGTGGTTGGGTTCGCTGCTGACCTTATGAGGAAATTTGATTCTGTTCTCATCCAGTTTGATTTGTGGCCAGAATTGTGGAGAAAACTGAGTTTGTGAACCAAGGAGCCACTAGGGTCACAAATACTCTGGGTGGGTTTTGGTCTGAAGTTGCAAAGGTACTTCCCGGAATGAGTAAGAGAGGTGCTGCCACTGAAGGGCGGGAGCCAGTCGCTGCTCCAGGAGCCTGTGGGCTGAGGGTCTTTTGTGCGAGGGTTTTCAGAGGCTCCTGGGGTGCTCTATGACTCTGGCAGTTTAGAGCATGCTGGATCAACGAGATGCAGCCAGGTCCTCAGCCAGTGCTCCGCTTTGCATCCTACAGTGCATCTGGGTCTTGCGGAAGGGGCTGGGGCTCCGCTGCATCTGCCCGCTCTGCTGAGAGACGCAGCCACTCCCAGAGACACCTCTGCACAGCACCCTGCCCCCAGGGGATTCTTACTCCTGTGCAACATCTGTGGTCTTCCTGCAAAGCTTCATCAGGGAGTAGTTTTTATCTTTGCTGTCAATGAATTTAAAGTAAAAGTTTGGGAAAGAGACGGGATAAATGTTTGTCTTGGTTTTAAAACTTGTAGTGAGACTCTCATGCATGATCTCCTTGGCTTGTCTTCTAAACTCTCAAGATTATATTAATGCTAAGATGGGTGCGGTGGCACCCAACTGTAACCCCAGCATTTCAGGAGGCTGAAGCAGGAGGGATCTGGAGTTCCCCCTCAGCCTGGGCAACTTAGTTCAGATCCCGTCTCCAAGTAAAAAGCAAAAGTAGGCTGGGGACGTGGCTCAGTGGGAAGGCCCTGGCGTCAGTCTGCAGTACCACCAAAAGTTATATTAGTGCTGAACAGCATTGTTATAATAGAATTATTTTTCACTATAAATATTCTGAAGTAATTATTTTAACCCTGCATACACGTTTTAAATTACTTTGACACGATGTACACTGCAGAAGAAAGGAACACTCAGAAGCAAACACTGAATCCCACGTGGAACCATTTGCCAGAGCAAAGCATGCATTTCCCTTGGAGGCTGTGAAATTGAGACTGAGTGCAGAGTAGGGTGTGTGCCTGGGGGGAGCCGGGCGCCGGCCCCGACTGTGTGGCCTCAGGGATCCGGGCTGCGGTCGCTTCGCCGCGTTGCGAAACCGCGCAGCTCCTGGTGAGACCTTCTGGACGCTCCCTTGTTAGCTTTGCGCCCGGCATCCCCTGCAGCCTTGCTGTCCCAGCTGCCCTGGGACGCTGACCCAGACCCTCTCCCCCATCACCCCGATGCAGCCTCTCAGCCCTGAGCCTTCTCTGTGAGCAGGCGCTCTTTCTTCCTGACCCCATGGGAAAGTCTTATTCTGCGTGAAACCCCCCACTCCAAACCCTGGCACTCGTGCTAAGGAGGCTGCTGACAGGAGGAAGGGCGTGTCCGGCCTGCGAGGACTGGTCCTCTGGGGACATGTACTGTGCTAGCCGAGCTCTCCTACAGCCTTCTAAGTGCCTGGCTGAGCCTGCAAGGAAGTGAGATTCAGGTGACAGAGCTCGGAAGCTGGTGCCACCCCTGTGGCCTCTGTGGGGCTCCTCTGGCTTCTAGCTTCCCCTTGCAGAACCCTGAGGCTCGGGAATGGACAGGGAAAACCCTAGGTCTCTGAGGTTGGAAATGCAACAGGACGCCCCTCCTCAGCTGGCCCGGAAGTGGGCTCTCCTCCGAGAGAGGGAGAAGAGAGTTGGAGACGCAGCTATGGATTTAGTTGCAGATGGTGATGTGGATAAACCTCGGGCACAAACAGACACATGACCCACAACCACAGGCCGCTTTCCGTCCAGTTCACAGGGTATTTGAAAAGAACCCAAGCTGACGCAGATCCTAAAAGTAATTTTCAACAAACATAAACTCTAGGAAGTAGAAACATTAAGCAAGATGAAAGCTCTGAGATTTTTTAACAAGGAAAAGAAAAAATAGTAAGCAAACTGGTCTGCAGAAATATAAAAACGAATCACTCCAACTGCATAAAATAATACTGTTTTTAATTTACAAGGTTTGCAGAAATCAGTGGTGTCAGTGCCTAATTCAAAGTTATTAGAACTAAAGTGTTTGAAATCAAGAGTGCATAGGAAGAGGGGAGTGACAAAAATCAAAAGGTTCTAAGGTTTTAGAGATGAAACTAAGAACATTGCAACTAAGCCAATGCTGACATTGTAGGCGGATTTTCTCTGAACAGAAGACTGAGAAAATAGACAGATGAGGAGAAAAGCAAGCAGAAAGGGAAAGGGTGCAGGGAAAGGGCAGGCAAGGACAGCGGCGTCAGGCCTCACAGCAGCAGGCTCGGAGCTGCCAAGCTCGGCTGCCCAGCCCTGGGCAGTGGGCCGACCGGGCGCCTCCACCTGCGTGCCTGGTGGGAGGGAGGGCGGGCCTGAAAGCCAGGACTGCACACCTCACACAGGAGCAAGCGGCCCACAGGGGGCTTCCTGGCCCCTTCTGAGCCAAAGTGGCCCAGACTTGGAGAGGAGCCTGGAGCAAGGGGCAGGGGCAGTGGAAAACTGAGCACCCCTGGGTGTAGGTGACACAGCGGGTGCATCTCCGGAGCCACCCCTGGCAAGGGCGAGAGCTCATGTGGTCTCTGGGACTCCACCTCGAGGAGAGCACACGACAGGGAGCTACGCCAGTGCCAGCACCGGAGGTGTGGGTTTGTGGCAGTTGCCCAGAAAAGCCAGGAGAGAGGGGTGGGGAATCCAGGGAGTTCGAGCCGTGGGATGGAGGAGGGCCGGGTGAGAAGGGAGACCTGGCCTGCATGGATGACTTGGGGGCTGACGCACAGACTTCTCCCTCTGGGCTGGTGTGGTGATGAATGAAGCAGTGCTCTTCTTACCGGTCTTACTGGGTTGTAGATGTGGCCAGCTATGTGTCTCAGAATACGACCAAAACCACTTAGTGAAAACTAGTGATTAAGGCAGCCCTGCCCTCGCTTGGCGGAGAGAGGAGGAGGGAGGGTTGAATTAGCCTCCATAACATGGTCTCCCAGGACCTACGCACTCAGAGTCACTCTCTGTTTCAGAGCGGTTAGCTGCAGATCTGTGAGGGGACCAGTCATTTAGTGCTAATGAAGTCCTAACGAGCTGGTCTGAGCTTTGACGAGGTTCTGGCCAATGGCAGAATCCTCGCTGCTGGTGTCCAGGATCCTTTCTGTTGGGCATTTGGTCCTTCTGCAGAGTCCCACACGTTCTTTTGTCAACTGTTATTCATCATCGCTCCCTCTATTGGATTAAAAATTCCTCTCTCCTTCACAAGGAGCAGTTCTTGTTCTTCTTTTCTCATGTCCTAACTTTGTGTTTAACGTGATTTCATTTATCTAATCAGATAGATGATAGAGAGATAGAAAGGTGGATGGATAAATTAGATAGATAATAGGTAGACAGAGGATAGATAGAGGATGGATGAATGAGTGGATGGGTGGATACTTGGTTGGATTGATGGATAGATGATAGAGGAATAGAAGGTGAGTAGGTAGATGGATGTGTGGATGGGTGGATGGATGGATAGTTGGTTGGCTGGGTGGATAGATGATAGACAGATAGATAGATAGATGATAGATAGATGTAAACAATTTACAGAATTTACAAAGCAGAAAGCCAAGCCAATTGGCAACTGTAAATCTGCCAGTGTTCAGCTGGACAGAGGGTCTGAACACAGGGCTTTTCCTTGCTCTTTCTTGTAGCACTGTGTCATATACACTAAATCACTTCACAGGGAAAGCAAATTTTAACCACAGCCCAACAAGCAGTGGAAGGGAAGAGAGAGCTCCTTCTAGCTGAACAGGAAATGGGCTTGGAAGGTACTGTACGCTCTAGACCTTCAGGTGCACCTTGCTAAAGTTTCAGATGCAGCGGTGCAGGAAGTGGAGAAAAAGCCTCTCCGGGTTTGTGGGATCCTGGGATCTAAGGGTCTGCGAGGAGGCCTGAGTGGACTCTGGGCGGTTGGTGCTGGTAGACAGTGTGACTTCCGGAGCAGGGCTAGGGGCGCTCTGCCATCTTTGGTGTAGCCCAGGGACAGGGTCCTGGAGCTCTGCACGGCCGCCTGCACTTCCTGCTCACCACACTCTCCTGAGCTGCCTCCTTCCCTTCGCTTTCTTTCTTTTCTCCTCCCGCCCTCGCCCTCCCTTTCTTCCTTTGTCTTTCTCTCTCTCTTTTTCATCCTTCTTTCCTTTCTCTTTCTTTCCCTTTCTTCTTTCCTCCCTCCCTCCCTCCATCCATCCCTTCTTTCTTTTCTCTTTTCTTTGTTTCTTTTTTATTAACACAAAGGCAGGTACAAAATTTTTAGATGTTTTATTAAGATTAGGCTGGGCAAAAAAAGGAAGGAAGGGATGGGAGAAGGGGGAGGGAGGAAGACAAAGGGGCTAAAAAAAGGAATCAAGATGTGTTATGTACATGCACCACTTCCCCAAGGAAAGCAAACCTTATGCATTGTACACATGAGCTAATAAGCTAAAATAAAAAATAAATAGACATTTCAATCTGGAAAAGTGAAAAAAAAGATTAGGGTGGCCAAATTGTGTCCTCTTGAGTGTGAAAGGGTATTATTAATTTCACTGAGGCAGCAGCCCTGTGTCAGCTGCCAGTCCTTCCTCTCCAGATAGAAAGTGAGCAAACAGTATTGGTCAGCCTGAGAGCTGGGTCCTCAAAAGAATTCTTTCTATTGTATCTGACTCATGTCTCCTTGAGATGGGTGTTCTTAGTTAAGTCGTTTAAAGTGTGGTATGTGTTTTATTAAACTACTGTTGAACAGCAGCAGCTCAGAGGGGAAAGTTGTGTAGGTGCTGAATACACCGCAATGCACGTGACATATCCATTCTTGGCTCCATCTTCAGTGTCTTGTTAGCATCTGTTAAATGTAAGCACAAGCAGGATGCATGTTACCTGTCAGATGTTCCCTGGGGAAAAGACATGCTTGGCAGATATCCACGTAGACAAAGGATTCCTGATGATGCTGTGTGTGCTTAGCCTGAGGGGGCCCCACCCACCAGGTGGACCCGCTTGTTCAGCACTGACCAGCCACTCTCTGTCCTTTGCAGCCTCGGTTGCATCCACCTGCAATGACCCAGGGCTGCCCCAAAACGGCACCCGCTACGGAGACAGCCGGGAGCCAGGGGACACCCTCGACTTCCAGTGTGACCCGGGGTACCAGCTCCAAGGACAAGCCAAGGTCACCTGTGTGCAGCTCAACAGCCGGTTCTTCTGGCAGCCGGATCCACCCACATGCATAGGTAACAGACATCAGAAAATGGAAATGTTACATTTGGAAATGAACGCGTGCTATATACCGTGTATTAAAACTGCCAACATACTAGTTCTTCAGAAATACTTCTCACAAGTTTCTTACATGTCCTGGGGCTCTCTGACACCACACTGAAATGTTATGGGAAACCTTTAAACTTTATTTTATTGGGTGAAATAAAGGAAGTAGTTTACTTAATGTACAGAAATTGGCATTTATCTAACACGTCCTGTCCTTAGCAATTCTTGTATAAATATAGATCAAGCAAAGCACTGTAATTTAAAATTCCAGGTGGCTCAAAATGTACAATCCTACCATTCCTCTTCTTGGTTTTATTATAGAAACATGCCCTTAAGCGAAACCTGCTCACTAAACAGCACTTTCTCCTTTTAGATGAGTCTTTTCCATAAAATTAGTACATTTGAAATAGAGTTCCCCAAACTAGAAATTACATTGCTCTTGTGAAAATGAAGGAAGAGGGAGAAACTTGTTTCTCAAATTCATTAAAAATTTATTGTTTGGCCTTATTAAAAGGGTATCAAAGGTTCTGCAGGCTCTGGTTGAATAGTTATCCAAGATGTCTTCACAAATACGGTTTTATGGAAATACATTTCATACGCAGTGGTAATTGCATGTACGATGTCTCTTCATTCAATGAAATGCTCGAGCATAGAATGGCTGTTTCAAGTATTTCATCTTCACTGCAGAACAATACTCTTTAAACTTTATTACTTTAATGAACTATCACAGTTTAATTAGTACTTCTTTCTAATCTGTTTGAAAATTGTAGAATCTAATTAACCTGTGGCGAGAGGCAGAGCTAACCCGATGCTGTTTTGCGTGCAGTGCCCTTGAGGGGCAGCATCCGGCCTGGGGCCTCGGAGTCCTGGTCCCCATGGACAGAGGCCCTCGGGCCCGGCCCACGTGAGGCTGTGACGCACACGCGCACAGGCACGCGCCCAGTCCTAATGCGCGGGACATGATGCTGCAGCCCAGGCCCCTCCCCGGAGCTGGGCAGCGGGCAGCGTCTGCCAGGGCCTTTGCCTGCTTCGGTTCCGCAGCACACGGTTCAGCTGTGAGTGCAGCCACCACTTTCAACCCGTAGCCCATTGCTGAGTGAGAGAAGCCTTCTTTTCCCTCTCGCTTTCTTCCATCTTTTTAATCTCTGGGAGATTAAGAGACGATGCAACTAGGAGTTAGTCTCTTAATGGTACTTTATCATTTTACATTAACTTAGTTAGACACAGAATTATAAAATCTGACCATCTCCTTAGTCTTTTGTTATTTCATCTCCTGGTCACCTCCTTTCGACCAGCAACTGAAGAATCGCCTCATCAGGGAACAGCACCCATTGTACATGTGTCCGGGGCAGGCTGAACCCCTTGCAGCCAGTAAAGAATTGCTTCTTCTGCCAAACAGCCTGTCTGCACACACAGATACTATGTAACAGAGGGCTGGGAATAAGTGGACATTATCTCTTCATTACATTGCTCTTTTATTTTACTGAAACGCAATGATGTCCCGTGTAAGATATCTGCACATTAGGACACCAGCCAATCACATATTGACACTGATTTAATCTGTGTGGTGAAGATTTATGATACTTTAGTTATTTTTTACTTTTTCCCCTTGTTGAAAGATAATGCATGTTCATTGCAGATGTTTTCTAAGTTATAGTAAATCAAAAAAAGTAAAAAAAGCTAGAAGCAGTTACTATTAACATAATCGTGTATAAATAAACTCCATAAACTTGTATGCAATAATTTATCTAAAATGTTTTGAAACAGTGACAGAGTCCTGCATGACTGCTTTGTGATTCTGTGATTGTGGTTGCGGGTTTGGCTTGTCAGTGCAGGCTTCCTCCTGCGTTACTCTGTTTCCCACTAACTTTTATTACTGGGTTGTGTCCCGGGAGTTAGGGTCCCGCTCAGCCCCAGGCCCCCCGTGCGGGACCTGGCACCTGTAATGTTCCAAGGCTGACTTCACTTGGCCCTGATGATGGAATGGTTCCTGTTCTGCCTCCCTCTGTTCTGAGGAGAGCCGTAATGAACATCACTGTTTTAACAAGAGCACCCGTAGTTGTCGATGAGTAACGTGTTCTGCAGACTTGCATCTCTCTAGGGTATTTTCTTTAACCTTTTGCAAAACTCAGGAAAATGGTTGCATCGACTCCCATAGTTATCAGTTATGTATGTTTATTTTATTTGACTTAGAAAATCATCACATATGGCAACTGCAGTCCCATTTATTGTGAGCAGAAAGTGCTGAGTTCCCATTGTTTTCATTGGCATTTTAAATTAATCACAGAGCTGAACTTTTTAAATGCTCATTGTCCACTCTTACTCGCTCCTTCCAGACTGGGCCAGCCAATTGCCCCCACCCCACTGACACTGAGCTACATTCCCAGCACTTTTTAATTTCTTATTTTATTTTTATTTTTAAAATTTTGAAACAGAGCCTCAGTAAATTGCCCGAACTTGGCTCCAACATGTGATCCTCCTGCATCAGCCTCGCACAGTGCCAGGATTATGTGCTTGTGCCACCAGGCCCAGCGTTCTCCCCTCTTCTTATCAGTGCCTGGTTCCCTCTGCTGCTCTGTGTGCTCTGTTCCTCTTGGTCCCCTGACCTCCTGCCTGTCCCTGGGGCTGAGTGGGCTCCTTTCCTGTGTGCACTTCCTGTGCCTTCCTTGTCCTCCTGAGGCCTCCCAGAAGGGGGCTCCTCTGCTTGGGTTTTCAGCGAAGTCCTATGGGACTGACTCCAGACCAGAGGGTACGGGCTCTGTTCTAATCCCAGAAACATGTGCCGCAAAGTCTCCAGTTTTCCCTTTCTTACGTGGCCTGCAGTCACTTTTCCCCAAGTCCAAGATCCACAAAGCTCTGAAAAGCATTTACCGTGAGTCTGCCGGGCCCTGGGGCAGCTGCCGCTGCACCGAGTGGCTGCGTGGAGGCACCGATGAGATCTGGGGATGGCGTGCTGTGTGAGCGTGCAGGCAGGCTGCTGGGAATGCTGCCGAGCCTCCCTAAAGTGCCCTGCCCTCCCCCACTGGACCAGGCGCCCTGGCATTCACTCCGGACGGGGCGTGGGGATGAGTGCCTGGATCCTACCGCCCTGTCCGTTCCTTTTGGAGAATTCCTAGGGACTTGAGGTATATTTTCTACTAGGTTCTGATCCTAGTGAAAATATTTTGCAAGTTCTTTAAATAAAATTCAGTGAAGCCCAAATGAAGAGCCCTGGATGGAAAGAGTGAGCCAGCAAGGCCAGACAGAGCTACCAAATCCGACTTTCAGCTTTTGAGTAGAGGCATGTGAGAGCGCTTCTGGGAGCACAGGAGTAAGAAAGGCTCTGTGCCTGGTCCTGAGTCAGCGCCCGAGTCCTGCCCCACTCCTCCTGCTGGTGGCGCTCTGCCGCCAGTGCCCCCGTGGGCTGTTCTTCCTCTAACCCCACGTCCCACAGAACCTTTCAGACCTCTGGCACCTTCCCTCTCTACAGCGCCCCTGGTGTTGGGGCAGCGTTTTGGCGTCTGCGGAGGGGAAGCCCGCCAGACCCAGGTGGACCGCGTGCTGGCCATGGCTCAGCAGAGTGAAACTGCACACCGGGGAAGCAGGCTTTTGCTCTTACTGTGAAAAGAGGTCACGTTACTCTTGGGCCTGTGCCTGTAAGAATTATTATACATATTTTTTGTGATACTCATTTAATTTTGATTGGTCAGGATTGATAACAAACCTACTGCATTTAGCTGTATTTGATCTTTCGAAAGATTAAGTTTTCAGGAATTGTGAGCATTTAAACACCACCTGTCACAGAAGATTATAAAGCACACTTCTTCCTTCATTCTCTTTTCATAAGAACAATCTTTTGTATGTGTGTGGAAAGACATCAGCGATGGCGCAGTTTTCCTCCACTTCTTTGTTATTTCTGTAAATGTGCATGTGGCCTCTGATGGGAGACAAGCCCTGTGCTTAAGGGTGCTTGAAGTCGTGGTGAAGGACACCCGGTGTATCCAGGCCAGTGTCCACACAGCGCCCCGATAAATCTACAGGGTTCTGACCCCTTCCAAGTGACCGAAGACTTCGGGGAGAGCTGAGCTAGTCTGTGAAATCACCCTGTTTTCAGTTTCAAGAATAAAAAATGTCCTGTCACTTAGCAACAGTGAGCTAAGTAATTGCTGCCTCACTATCACAAAGCAGAGCGCATCTAAATCCAACCAGTGCCCACAAAGGCTACTAAATTTATCATTGTCTCATAATGAGTTCCTTTCGGATAGCAGTATTTTAAGCACTTTGATCAAAGAATATTTGTAGAGATCAGTTTCCATCACTGTGGAGCCCTGGATGTGGTTTCGTGTGTGTGTGCGTCTATTTGTGTGCATGTTGGAGGGTATGGAAATTAAGTAGCCCAGTTTAATTGGGTCAAATTTTAAATTGTAAGAAGGAAGTTATATTTGCCAGAAGTCTGAAAATCCTCCCTGAAGACGGGAAGGTGTGTTACCTGGGATGCACAGCTACGTGACAGAGGTGCATGCTCTCTGGCCTTGACTTCTCCCTGGACGGCTGAGGATGGAGGGCAGGCCCCTGCTGGGGAGGCTGGGAGGGGCCTGCTCAGAGGCCCTGGTGTCGCCCTCCCTGCTGGCCCACTCCCCTGACTCCTCCCTGTGGCTCTTGCTCTGTGACAGCTGCGTGTGGCGGGAACCTGACCGGCCCCTCGGGAGTCCTCCTGTCACCCAACTTCCCACAGCCCTACCCCCCGGGCAAGGAGTGCGACTGGAGGGTGAAGGTGAGCCCGGACTTCGTCATCGCCTTGGTCTTCAGAAGGTACGCACCCCACCCCAGAAGTGGGCCGGCAAACGCCACCTGCTTCAGCGCCTGCCAGTGACTGACTCCGCCCGAGCCAGTCCTAGGCTGCTGTCTCAGGCGTGCCCCAACCACGCACACGGTGACACGACTGGAAGTGTATTACGTGTTTAGGGGCCTTCCACTTGTGAAACACATGAATTAATTCTAGATGACTCTGATCTGTCACACAGCTTGTCCCATAGGAGAAGGCTTCACTTACAGAATATTCAAAAAGTAAACAAATACGATATAGATTTGCTTGGTATAATTTCTCATCACTGCCTTCTGTTTTCCTAAATGTGCATTGGTGAATTCATGTCATGCTGTGTTCTCTGACATCCTCAAGGGCAGCACTAGTACTATCATCAAGGTGTTTAGGACTCAATGATGCTTTGGAATTTGGTTGCTGAAAGGTTTGAATTACTAGATATGTCTTAAAGGTATGCTAGCTTGCTCCTGCTAAACTAGATGATACAAGGTCAGTACGAGGTTTGTTTTATAAAACAGGATCTATAATACACTGCATATTAATGTATAGCAGGTGATAATTGAGTTCTTATGGAATCCCAAGGTCTTTTCCAATGTTATGCTTTGATTTGGGGGCTAGATGGATGTGCTGTGCTCATAGGGAGGTCAAGGAGACTCCTCCATCAACCTCTGAGCAACCCAGACCAGCCAGGCCTAAGTATACTGATTTGTCTGCAGTGTAATGGGTTCCCTTCCCGGGATCTTTGGGTCATATCCAAGGCCCAGTGTGATCGCCTTCCTCACTCTTCTGGATGAGACGTGAGGCAGTGTCATTTTGAGGACCTGCGGTTATGCTCAAGGAGATTGATTAGCCAGCATTCCCTGAATTTACTGAAGTGCTACAGACTTTCCAGATGGTGGTGCTCTGATGCCCTCACACTGTGTGGTACACAAAACCAGTGAGCACCCATCGGCTGTGTTGCTAGATAGCACAGTGGCATTTGTTAATGCTTATGTCTAGTAAGTAGCATGTTCCTTACAACCAGCAGGCAGATCTGGCTCCTGAAGGTTAAAAGGGAAGTCACAATCAAAGTCCTGCTGGTGACCACAGAAATCCAAGGACAGGAATTTCCCACCTTCCCTTGTGATAGGATGCTCATCAGTGTTCCTACAGTGCAGCTTGGCTGATGGTATATGAGGCAGCTTTATACCAGAATTCTTTTACACCATTTCACTTTCTGGAAAAGTCTGGAGTGGAGGATCTTAATTCCCTCCCACCTGTAAGACTCCTTGAGCCATTAGCTCAAGAGGTCACAGTCCTGAACCTTCCCTCTGATCTGGTTCGTGTCCGAGTGCCCAGTGGGGATTTAAAGGCCAGATCTATATGGTCGAAAGCCAGATCCTGGGTGAGAAGGAGGCTGCTCAAGGAGCCAAATGGGAAGGGCCCTGTGTGCTGACATCAGGGCACGGTCTACAGGGATAAGTGATAAAATGTCCCTCCCCAAAGGTGCTGCTGGAATGGGGTCCCCAGGGCCTCCCACTGGGCTGCGTCAGGTGAGCTGCCCAGGGAGCAGGAGACTCTGGAGCTGCTGACAGTGAAGGGGAGGATTCTGGGAACTGAAGGACACAGGCTCCAAGGGCCATGCTGGAGCTTGGGCCTGGGGGAGGGAGGGACCTTTAAGCGCTCTCCTGCAGACTAGGGGCTCAGTTAAATTCGGTTCAAAGGCTTACTACGTCTTGGGCCTGGCGTTAGGGCTTGTACATAGGTGTAGCTCTCATAGGTACAAATAAAACAGGTTTTAATACAGGGAGCCATAATGAATTGTATAATAGATCTATCTTCAGACTTCCATGCATGAACTCTTCTGTATTTTTAAAAAGAGACCAGGTGGGATGTTTTTTCCCTGTGTCTGGTTGTATTTTCAGTGTTCAATATCCAATCTATAATCATTATTAACTATGCCAATGTTGGGGATGGAACATGACCCGATTCTGATAACACCCTTGCAAAGTATTTTAAGTAAAATTATCAACTCAATAAAATTCTACTAGGTCAGTTCGGCTCCTGTTAGCCCCCAAACTTGGTCACTCCTCATTACTTCATCCACCCTAACTTCGGGGGAGACCTTCTGCCTCCACTCACCTTGACTTTCAAGACAGACAGAGCCACTTGGGCAGCACATGTCCTGTGATTACAGAAGTCTTGGTCCTCAGTCAGCTGCAGCACAAATCCTTCCCAACAGAAAGAACAGAGCATGGGAGCTTCTGAGAAGAGTGCTTGTTACAGACAGAGCGCCCTGTGCAGAGCAAGAGGAAGCGCCCAGGCTGCTCACCGCCTGCCCCAGTGCCTCCTTCGGATTATCATCCTGGTTGCAGGGAGTTCGGACACTGGCCGGCGTGGTTGCCTGGGGAGCCCCTGGGAGCTCGGCTCATGGCCCAGCTCGGCTTCACCCCCAGGTGTCAGACAGCACATCCTGCAGGGCTCAGGGGACCCTGTCAGTGTCACTGTGGTTGGATGCCATGCGATATTAGAGGAGAAGAGGAAGAGGTGAAGGGAGAGAGTGAGAGAGAAGGCACTGAACACCCAGTAGCGGTGAAACGAGACTTTACAATGGAGATTCCCCATTACAGGGTCTATCGGTATCTCCTGATTGATTTATCCAAGGAAGTAGTGAAAATTCATTGTAAAGTAAAAAAAAGCAAACAAAACAAAATATGTACACATTTTAAGAATACATGGCAATACAAAGGATACATTTATTTAACACTAAAAATATTCACATAAAAATAACATATCCGTGGAAATTTATTCCTTTGGAGCCCAGTTCTTGCAATTTATATCTCATTATCAGACTCCTGTGTCCAGAGAAGAAACATACCTGTGCTACAGTGGTTCATTTTCTTTTACCCATCCTCCAAATTGTTTGTATTAGATTGAATGTTAAGGTCAAAATACTAAGGTATTTATTACAACCGCTATTGCTATGCAATATTATTATTTAACTTTTTGATTGCTTTAATTATCAAAAGTCTTATTAAAAATCAAATAAAATCATTTTGTGTTTCCAAAGCTTAATCCTCTGGAAGACGCAGTGAGGCCATCAGGTGCTCACACTGGATGTTCTTTCCTTTCAGCTTCAATATGGAGCCCAGCTACGACTTCCTGCACATCTACGAGGGTGAGGACTCCAACAGCCCACTCATCGGGAGTTTCCAGGGCTCCCAAGCTCCGGACAGAATCGAGAGCAGCGGAAACAGCCTTTTCCTGGCATTTAGGAGCGACGCTTCCGTGGGCCTGTCAGGGTTCGCCATTGAGTTTAAAGGTAGGCCCTGTGGGAGCGGAGCCTGTGTGCAGGCTGTATGGGCAGGGTTGCTGGTTGGAAGCTTTGTCCTCGGTGAGAGTGGGATCCGGAGTAACTCACGGCACAGGCACGCTGCCTGCGCGCTCTGTCCGGGGAGAGTCCGCCTCTCCAGGAGACCACGTACTAAGCACATTCGTCTGCCTCAGCTGGAAGAAAAGGAGATGGAGATTTGGTTTTTTGCAAATCCATTGCCATGTACAGATAAATTATGGTTTGCATAAGGAATAAGTTGATGGCATCTAAGAATTATTTTAAAATTTATTTAAATGTCCTCTGATTTGTTTCTTCAGGATGACTAAATCTGAATACATCTCCCCAGCTTAGTTTGACTTGATAGTTTTCACTGTGGACTTGCCATGGGCTCCCTGTCTGCTCCTGTGGGTTCTATGAGGGTGAGGGTTGGCAGGGAACCCTTGGCACCTCTGACCTGGTGTAGGCTCAGCCACCCCCTACCAGTAATGTCCAAGTAAAACACTCAAACCTAACACAAAAACCGCCCTAAACTAAAAGTTTGTCTTTTGAGTCCATAAAACAAAATTGTTCAAATTTATTTCTCCTATGAATAATGAAAATACCAGACATAATATAAAGAATTAGGGCAGGGTTTTAACAAAATACCAACTCACAATAATTAATATTTTGTCAAAAAATTGATGAAAATTTATCTCAACTTTTGAGTTCAATGTGTAAAGGAAATGTAAAGGAAAATGGATGGTACGTTTCATCTCTTTCACCTCTCCAATGGATTTGTATTTCTCTACATGGTTTTATGTAGATAATCTATTTCCCCTCAAACGTCAAAATCTGTAAACACTTGGGTCTTTACTAAAATCGACAATAAAAACATCCCAGAGCTCACCCCTCATAGGAGGGTCCCATGCCTTCTGACAGAAGGTTCACTTTCATGAGTAGGAAGAGCCAGTCACAGCATTAGCCTGTCACCAGCTGGCCTTTGCACCGACAGGAAATCCCTGAAACACACATCTGAGACCTGGGCTATTCTATGTCAGCCAACAACAAAACAAAGCAAAACCCAGCAGACAGACAGAGACAAGGCACCTCCCTCCCAGTGTGGGTGCCAGGCTCTGTGTACTGAGCACCTCATCCCCCTGGGTAGCTCAGGTGAGTCATTCTGGGTCATGAGTGGAAGCTGTGTGAACTCCCCAACGGGAGCCCGAAGCCCCGCTACCTGCTCTGCACTCTGGTTCTTTGGTGAACGGTACAGCCGTGTAAAGAGGTGTTGCAGCCTTTAATGTTTAAGTCACCCATCGAGTCCGTGAGAGGAGTCCCAGGGAAGAGCAGCACCTCCGCCCTGAAATGGCAGGCAGAGATGGTGCCCCCGCAGCCAGCCACATGAGCAGTGAGCAGCTGCCAGGCTCCCCTGGAAGGGAGACGCCAGGGAGGTCACACCGTGCAGGTGCAGCTGCCCATGTGACCCGACCTGGCGTGGCTCATCTGTGGCTTCCCCTGCAGGAGTAGACAGCTGTGTCCGTAAGTGGAGAAGACAAGAACAGCGAGAAAACACACCACGTTATGAAGTCGTCTAATTAGGAAACAGCACAAATTGTAAGCAGGAAAGGACCCATGATTTATCACCAAACATCTGGAACTGACAGCTCAGTAAATGGAACCAAAACACGAGATGCAGTTCCTTAGAAGAAAAGACTGCTGCCAGGCTCTGAATCGGTGGCATGAGCTGAAAGCGCCAGGAGTGGCATTTCACCAAGCAGCATCCCCCAGGGAAAGTTGTAACACCTGAGGTCATGGTGAGCCAGGAGGCCACGGCCCGCACTGATAGGAATATGCTGAGGAGGCCTGTGGTTAGTTACAGGGAGAAAGCCAGGAGCCAGACAGTGCTGGTGACCAGGGCTGCTCCACACAGGGCGCCAAGTGACTGGACAAACAGTGTGACGGCTCAGCTGTCATAGTGTCCACAGCTTTATGTGTTTACACCTTCTTTGCTTCAAGTGAATGCTCTATGTTCTACCTGGAACTTCAGGCTGAGGCAAAGAATGACGAGAACATCACTTACCACTTGAGTCAGGTTTCAGTCTGACTCTCAGAGCCTGGGTCCCCACGTACTGCAGTCCTGCTGAGGCCAACAAGAGCAAACCAGAGGGAGCAAGAAGATTTCCACAATTATATCTACATAATTGATCAAAATATGTACATAATCCATGCTTCCTCGAGTATAATAAGAGATCATAATGGATTTATACATATATATTATGTTTAGATACAACACTTCTTATAATAGATTGATGGAATGATCACCAATGAGATCTCCATTTGGCTGATGTTGATACATCCATTGTTAAAAATAAAACTGAAGGAGTTCCGGTTCCTGCCCAGGGCACGGTGAGGTTCCTGGAGTGGCTTGGAGCCCCACCTTCATCTGGAGCTCCGCTTAGACGTACAGGCACCTGCTAGGCCCAATTCCACCCCCCCACACCTTCCGGCTCTTCTGCTACCTGATCCCTCACGACAGAGGCACAGGGGATTATACTTCACATAGTTAAATGTGATAGATTAATAACTACCACAAATTGTCACTTTCTAAGCTGCGCTTGATGCTGTGGTATTGTTGATTGTAACATTTAGCCTAACATGTTGTGATTGATCTAATCAGTTTTCCTTCCCGGTATTAGTAAAATAAAATAGCCTCAGAGTCATTAGAGCCTCAAAACCTAAACACAAGCTAAATCTGGAAGACACCTCTGAAAAGCAATCATTCCACAAGGGTTTTAAACACAAGCAACAAAGATAC